>PVJD01013168.1:0-35486 GCA_004026545.1 Mormoops blainvillei
AAATGTCATCTTCTTTTTCTCATGACATTTTTGCAATTGTTTATTAATGGGTATAGTATCTGGCCAAATTGCTGAGTTCTCTTATTCAAGGAATTTGTCAGTTGATTTGCATGGATCTTCTAAGTAGCCATATTGTCTGCAGGTAAAAACAGTTTATAATAATAGTGCTAGTGTCTTGTCTTTGTGAATTCAAACTAGTGACTCACCGTTGATGGGATGTTTCTGTGGGGTTTCTTTTCTTTATTAACATGGGGCTGTTTTCACTTTAATTTCTCTTTGGTTAAGTGGTTTTAAAAAATGATTAAATGGGTCTTTGTTGAATTCATTAATTTTTTTCTAAATGAAACTTCTAAATCTATCAAGATGATCTTATGCTTTTCCCCTCTTAATTCTTGACCAAATGAATTACTTTAATAGATTTCCTGATGTCGAAATGTCCTGGCATTCCAAGGAGAAGCCCTACATAGTTAAGCTGTATTGTTTCTTTAGTATATAAATGGATTAATTTGCTAATGTTTTACTTGTATCTTTGTTTATAAATGTGATTGATCTATAATTTTCTTTTCCCACAATACCTTTGCTTAGTCTTGGCATATGATTACGCAAACCTTGTAGATGGGTTGAGAGGCTTCCAAGTTTATCCTTTGTTCTCAAAGAATTGATATAACTCCCAAATTACCTGTTCCTTGGTGACCTGCGCTTTATGACTAACTCTGACTGAGTTTTAAAGGTTTCTGTAATCATTATCTCTCTTTAATCAATTTTAGAAATTGTATTTACCAGGATACCACCTGTTCTTAAGTTGAGGCTTTCAAATTTATTTAATAAAGCTGATCATGGTATGTTTTTATGTTTTAAGTATCCTAACAGAATATATGTTCTTTATTATTTCTGGTATTTCATTAATTTCATTCTCATTTAGAATTGGAGTCGCAAAGCCTTGATCCTTTTTTTTTTTTGCTTTTATTGCATTATATCCTGTGTTTTTATATGTTTATTAATTCCTCCCTTCTGCTTTTTTGGGAGGTTTGCCTTATAATTTGTTATTTAGCTTCTTGATTTATAAGTTCAGTTCATTTAAAAAAATCTTTTCATTGTCTAATTAGAACATTTAAAGCTATAAAATGTCCTCTGAATATCATTTTACATGCATGCCACAAGCTTTTTGTTTTAATACTCTGCTCGTGTTTTCATTTATTCCTAAATTGTTTGTAATTTGAGAAATATTTTCTTTTTAATCCAGGAATTATTTAAAAATCTGTGTTAAAATTTCTCAGTAGATGTATCTAGAATATATAAAGAACTCATATAAACCAATAATGAAAAGAGAATACATTATAAAATGGGCAAAAAAACTGAACAGGCAATTCACAGAAGAAAATATTTGAGTAGCCAATTAACAGGTGAAAATGTATTCAACATTAGTAGTCATTAGGGAAATGCAAATTAGAACTATAATAAAATACCACTTGACATCCGCCAAATGGCTTCTATTTAAAAGATGTAAATTATCAAATATTGATTACAAAATAGAGCAAAAACTCTTGTACATTGCTGATGAAAGTACAAAATGGCATAACCATTTTGGAAAAGATGGTGGTTTTTGCAGTTTTTCATAAAATTAAACATGCCGCATCTTATAAACCAGAGATTCTATTACTAGGTATATACCCAAAAGAAATGAATGCATGTGTTCAGAAAAATATTTGTGCAAAATGTTTATATTAGCTTTGTTTACAATAACCCAAAACCAAAAACTGGATTACCAGACAGTAATAAATCTACACAAAGAGACACTACTAAGGAAATAACATACATACATTCAGAATGAACTGCTGCGGCACACAACAAACTACATGGATAAATCTCGAAAAGCACTATGCTGAATGAAAAAAGCCAGACACAAGAGAGTGTATGCTGTACGACACCATTTACATGAAGTTCAAAACAGGCAGTGATTGTCTCTGAGTGGGGGAGTGACTGGAAAGGGGCATGAGGAGTCTTTTGAAGTGACGAAAGTGTTCTAGATCTTGATTTGGATGATGGCTACGTAGGTGTACACATGAACATGCTTTGAGCTGTACACCAAATACTTGTGCATTTAACTAGGTAAATTGTACTTAAAAGAACAACAACAAAAACAAAACGTGTCTTCCCCCCTCCTTCTGTTGTTAATTCATACTATTTTTTCATTTGGCCAGTAAATGTATTAAATATATTCAGCTTCTGACTATTTATTGAGATTTTCTTTGAATCACTGTAGATTTTTGTTACTGCTCCATAAGTATTTGAAAGAGTGTATGTTATTCCATTAGTAATAACTTTATTTTTTTAGATACGGCTTATAGTTTGTTATTCAAATATACTACTTTTCTTTTTTTTTTTAAATGATATTTCTACTTCCATCATAGCCAGTGTGGCTCAGTTGGTTGGAACATCATCCTGTAAGCTGGAAGTTCGCAGGTTTGATTCCTGCTCAGGGCACATGCCAAGGTTGTGGGTTCCGTCTCCAGTCAGGGTATGAGAGGCAACCAGTTGATGTTTCTCTCTCACATCAATCTCTCCATCCCTCTTTCCCTCTCTTCCCGTCTCTCTAAGATCAATAAGCATGTCCTTGGGTGAGGATGAAAATAAATAAATAAAAATAAAATGATATTTCTATTTCTGAGAGAACCATGCTAAAATTGTAGATTTGTCATTCATTTCATCCAGTAAACATTTGTTGAGTTTCTACCCACTGTGTATGTATACCTTAAGGGTTGAGAGCAGAGGGCATAGAGTCGAACCATCCGAGTTTCAATCCTGGCTCTGCTCTCTGCTAGCTGTCTGACACTGAGTGTACTACTTAGCCTCTCTGTGTCCCAGTTTCTACGCCACTTAAATGTGGATAATATAGTACCTGCCTCACATGTTTGCCATGAGTATTCAATGAATACATGTGAAGTCCTAGAATAATGCTTTCATATAGTAAGAACTTAATAACCATTAGCTATTATATGAGAGGGACTATGTTAAGCCCTGGGGCTGTAATAATGAAAGAGAAAATACAAGATATGGTCTGAGACTACATGAATCTTACATTATAGTGGGAGAGGCACACGTTTTGTCAATCACACAAATAAATGTGTAACTACAGCTGGGATAAATGTAACAAAAGGGAGAAAACAGTATCATAAGTGCACATGACAAAGGGACATAATCTATTTTGATAGACTGGAGATCTTCCTAAGGAAATAATATTTGGGCTGAGGAGAATCTGATCATGACTCTAGAGTACAAAATTATTTCTTCAGCAACTCATAGTAATCCATGAAATTTGATTGCATTAAAATCTATAACTTGTGTATTTCTAAAATACCATAAACAAAAAGTAAAGAGAAATTAAAAAAAAGAATATATAATACATATGGCTGACAAGAAGTAACTATCCAAATTTATAAAGAAATTCTACAAAACAATAAGAACAATTCAAAATGTATAGAAATGTGGACAGATGACAGGAACAAGCTGTTCACATAATAAACTAAAAAAAACCCAACAACCCCACATATATAAAGAGTTCAACCTCATTAGTAAGCAAGATAATGCAAAATGCAATAACAATGAGATAAAAGTTTATGCCAGATATACTGGCAAAAATTTAAAGTCAAACAATATCACAATTTGGCAATAAGAACTCTAACATTTGTCTAAAGGTAAATTAATAAAATGAATGTGGAGAGCAGTGAGACAATAACTAGTAAAACCAAAGAGGCACATATTTCTTGACTCAAAAATTTAACTCCTGGGCATCTACTCTGGAACTAGTGCTTTCGAACCTTTTCACATCACAGCCCACGCTGGATTTTACCCAATATGTGAATCTCTGTCTTTCAACAGGGCAAATTCGATACATTTATAAATACTGTGATTACTAATATGTCTGAATGTATTTCTACAACCTTATTTATGTTTCCTATGTATCCTACTTTTTAAAAAGTCTTTGTTAGTTTTCTCTTTTTTGCCATCGTTTAAAATTGATTTTGAATTCTTTGAATTTTTTCTTCCCATCGTTGGGCATTATGCGTCCTGTTTTTGTTTTTTTCTGTGATTATCTTTACATTTTAGCACACATTTAATCATATATTTTTCTATGAGTCTCTGGTATTTGTCAATAGCTCTATATTTTCCCTGAAAGGTTATCCATTGGTTTGATACAATTACAATTATTAGTCTGCTTTCACTTTCTTCTTCACACCAAATCATTTGGAATTTTAGTTCTAGTAATTGTTTTACATTGTGCTATCAAAAACTTTTTGTATTTATTAATTTTACAAGTTTATTGGTTTACCACTTTCTTGTTACTTGTCGATCACTTTCTTAGGTTCATTTTTCTTCCTGCAAGAAACGCTTGAGTCTCTCTGCTCAGAGTTCTGTGAGTGGTAATCTTTCAATCCTTTGCGTGTCAGTGATTTTTATTTTGTCCTTCAACTTTAGTGCTAGTTTGGCTGAGCATAAAATTGTAGCTCTCTGCAGCCATTCTCTTTCCTGCAATTGAAAAACAATCAATTCCCCTAAGCAGCTCTTGCTTTGGTCTACTGCTATTTTTTCCCTAGATTTCAGTTTAACAATTATTTGTTGAGTCCCCAGTATCTGGTGCGTACATTTCCAGGTGCTGGGGCTATAGGGACGACTAAGACACAGGCGTGTGCTCAGTGCGCCAGCTTCCCGCCCCACCACTGCACCTGTGCTTCCTCCGATGCCTGGCCGAGCGGCTACCCTCCTCAAGGGCAGCCAATGCCTAGCCTGGTCAACAGGCTGGTGTGGTCTGATATTCAACAAAAAACGATTAACAACAGCAACAAAACTGAGCGGTGCTGATTCAGTTCCCATTCTTATGCATTTGAATAGGGAAATGACCAGAGAATGAAGCTGTAAAAATAACGCTGCCTGCTCTTTGGCCACCTGCCCGCCAAGTGCAGAGCTCAGGGCATCTGGTCCCTCTGATAAATGCTCTGACCCAGCTCTGACTGACAAAGCACATGCTTCTCACTATCACTTTCTGAGCGATGACATTTGGGAGAGGAAAGACTAGCTTCTTGGTAAAGTGATTCCCTGGAGAAGGAAAATAGGGCTGGGGTTTGGGGAGCATTGATTAAATCACCGGGGGACCTTTTTCAACATGCCCACGCTGGGTCCTTACCCCAGGGGATAAGGATAACCTTCCTGGGGATTGGGAGTCGAAGAGGGGGCAGCAAATGCACGTCTTGAAAAAGTATTTTAGGAAATTATCATCTATATTTTATGTATGACCACTCTGCCACCTTGTTGTTGACAACTGGTGTTATCTAGCTGTTTTATAGATGGAGAACATGGTCCCTGGAGGGAAGGTGGCTGATTGTCTAAGGCCACGCAGCTAGTTCGCAGTGGAACCAGGATGAGGTTCAAGAACACTCGATTCCTAGACCAGGGCATCTTCTGACATTACCTATAAGTCACCTTTAATCCTTGCTCTTCTGACAGTAACCTTCATCACCATCATCACCATCATCACCATCATCATGGTCACCAGACACTCTGCTGGCCACTTTACATAAAATGATCTCTCAAATTTGCAGTAATCCTACAAGGCAAGTATTATCTCCATTTCTCACTTTCTGTCCAAGTTTCTAACCTTTGCATACTGTATACCTTGACATTTGGGAATCTATCATCAGCAGGTACCTCTCTATTTTTTGTCCTTTTTTTTGTTTCTTCATATCTTGCCCTAATGGAAATTTGGCTGTCCCCTGCAAATTCCACCTCCGTTCTCCTTTATATTAGAGGGCTCGAGGGTGGGGCCGGCATCCCGTTGAACTTGCAATTCAATTATCTTCCCTCCTCCTTCAAAATCCACCAGGTCCTTTGAAAATCATGCCAGCCTTTACCACTTGCCACCTGTGTTTGCTACTGATACCTACCAACCTACTTTCCTTCATACGTGAATGACTTTAGCACCTGGCTCACCGTCCCTATTCCTGTCACCATGCTTGGTGACTTAACTTTGTAGAAGAGGGACCCATTCAATACCTCATCCTCTGAGTTCTGTGACTGCCTTACCTCCAACAATCTTTAATCCCTACTCCATCTCTGCCATACTCCCGGATTGTGTTCCTAACCCTACCGTCACCTCTCTGATATCAGTCCACTGACCCTACCACCTTTATATCTTTATACGGACACAAAACGGAGACACAGGTTCTGTATAGCCTTCCCACTTGGCTTCTTGTTTTGCATCATTCTATGGTGGAGCATAGCAATCACTGCTTTGGGAGTTCTCTTATTTTTCTTGCCTTCCCCTTTCCATCAAATTCACCTGGTGAAAACACATTCAAGATTACGTCTATCTCCACACATTTTGTGATTACACCTGAGATGCTCAAAGTTGTGGTAGAAAATGCAAAGGTGCTGGGGGTTAACCTTAAATACATTGCTGTACACCCCAAATAGGAACCCAGCACGCTCGGCAATTTCATGATGCTTCTCTAATGTGCCCACTTTTGCTCATTGTTTCATACCTTCCCCTTCCTCCCTAAACTTTATACACCACTGTCTCAGCCTGAGTTCCCTAAGAGCTGTGCCTGGGATACAGGCTTACCTGAAGGTCGTTTATATGGGAAGTGATCCCAGGGATCCAGAGAGAGGACCTGAGGAGCGAAATGGGAGAAGCGGTGGAGGCAGAGATGTATGACGGAGACGACTGAGCTGGCTGCTCCCACGGGCATCAGTCCCGTGGGGGCTTCTGAAGAGCCCGATGGGGTGCAGCTCGGAGGTCCTTGCTCAGGGACTGAAATGAGTGAGCATTTATCCAGAGGTTTCTCTCTTCCATTGGTCAAGAGTGGCTCTTGCGCTAACTCCCTTACATCACCAGACTGTCCCTGGAGGGGGCGCAGTGGGTTCTGTGGGCATTTGCACAACAGGGTCAGGGAAGCCATGGGTAGATGCTGCTACGTTGCTGCTGAGCCGAGCTGCTCTGAAGCCTGGTCGGAACTGATCCCTGCACCAGCCATAAAGTAAAGAGTGGGGCTGAGAAGGCAGCTGCACCTTTGTGTCTGTCACGGACCCTCTAAGTCCAACTGAGTCTTTATTCCAGGCTGCAGCCTCTGCCAGGACATAACACAAGAGAGTTAATCAAAGAAGCTCCGGCTCTCCTGCCCCAGGTGACATCAAGGCCATAATCGATATTCATCATCTATTTCTATCACCCAGTCTGTTTTCCTCATTCTCAGCCAGCACTCAGCTGGGGAAAGTTGATTGCTCTATGCAGTGACAAAGACATTTATCACCCAAGAGGTCTAATCCTTAATGTCTTGCCCTTATTAGGTCACGGTTGCTGAGTCGCCCATTTACCACAGTTATTGGAAAAGAAAGTGCTGAAAGTCACTGCTGTGGGTCCCTGGGTTCAGACGTAGGCCTCGCTGCCCTCACTGGCTGTCCAGCAGCGATGCAGCGCTCCCGGCAGCGGGGCCAAGTGTAGCACGGAGCATGCGGGCACTGGCCTGAGTAGAAGGGAAGAGGGAAGAGGGAAAAAGATAAAAGGTTAGAAGGTGAGAAGTTTCGCAAGTTTTAATAGGGGTGAGAGGGGTTACCAAAGACCTTCTTCACTAACTTCACAAGAAGGGCCTGTCTTCTGTTGAGTACCTACTACGTACAGGTAGTTTAGGTGGCTCGTTTTCATGTAAGAATGGCCTTGTTGCAAAAACATCTCCCTGTTTCCATAAGGAGAAACTGAAGCTCAGGTCAGGGTGCTAACTTGCTGAGCCAGAGCTCACCCCCAGGACTGCCTCCGAAGCCCCTCCTGGTGGCCCTATACCTCTGCCCTGGGCAGGCGTGTCTATGGGGTGGCATGTGACAACATTCCTTCCAAGGCTGGGAGCGCACGACCTGATTAGACGTGTGTAATGGCACCGTCCCCGAGGCCTCGCTCCCTCCAGCCTTTCTCCACTGTGGCTCTTCGCTTCTTTTCTCGCTGTTCTTTTGGGAGTGGTGTGTCTTGGGCAGGCCAGGAAGTATGATTTCTTCAAATACATCTTTTCCTTCTTCAAGTCACTCTCTTCCCACGAGCTTCCCTGTTCCCACTAACCAAGTGGTCACCCTTGGCAGGGCTGAATCAAGTCCACGGGGTGGCCAGTGAGTGCTTTGGCCTCCTCCTCTGCTGAGGAAACTTGGGTCTGTGCTGGGAACAGCAACACCGCAGTTATGACAGCTGACAGTATGTGGCTGGGAGTGGGAGGCGTACAGGCAGAACCCAAATTAGAGGCTCTCTCTCATCAAGGAGAGGCAGGGACAGCAGCCAAGTCCCAGACTGTGCCAGTCCCACTTGAAAGTGCCCGGCGCCTGCGGGAAGAGCAGTCCGATGGAGGAGCCCTGAGTCTGGAGGTGTTTGGAGAAGACAGTAGCACAGCGCAGGGCAGGTTGTCAGGTCCAACACTGCTGACTGCTCAGGGCTGGTTGGAACAGGCCACGTGGGCTTCCAGAGTGCCCGACAAGGGTAGCTGTGACCTGAGCGTCTCATTCTGGTGCAGCGGGCTGACCTCAGCTCCTTTGTCCCTTTCTCTGCCCTTTGGGGTCTCTGTTGACCTTGCTTGTAGGAGCTCCTTGAGTGCCCTACCTGACCCAGCTGCCTCTCATACTTGTACTGTTTGCCGGCCCCCAAGCCATCGTTCTTCCAGGTGGCAGCCAGCATCCTCCCTGCGCAGCTCCGGCCTCCACGAGGGAGTGGGAATAACGGCCCGCGTTCTGCGTGTGCCTTCTCTGGCCAGGTGGGGTCGGGAGCCTCCCTCCCTTCACAGAGGGCTGCGGAGCACAGCCTGGGTGTGCAGGCGCTTAGGAGACTTCCTGCCCAGGGTCAGCTCTACCACCTCGGCCACTTCCTGGCTGTGAGCCAAGTCACTTAGCCCCTCTCTGCCTCAGTTCCTCCTCCACAAAACAGGGATGTGTGATGGCGATGATGATATGACCTTTTTCCTAAGGTTATGTGGACTGAAAGAAGTAATCTGTGTGGAGTCCTTAGAGAGGTGCACTTGGGGAAACTGAGGCTCCAAAATGAATTAGCACTTACTGGATGACATACACTGAGTAGGAGCTGCAGTTTGAAAGCCAAACTTCGTGACCCTAAGGCCCATGCTCTTTTCTGGTCTCCGCCAGAAGCACAGACAGGCAGGCAGGTAAAGAGGCAAAGAGAACCCCTGCCGCCGCAGCTGTGCCCGCCCTAGGCCCCAGCCAGAGATGGGGATTCCAAGTGGCACTACTTCGTTTTTACTTCTCCTTGGCCTCCTGGAACCAGCCCAGGGTACAGAGCCAAAATTCCTGCTGCAGAACAACAGGCCTGACTCCAGACTAGGTGATGCAAGGATGGAGACACAGGTGATCTTTCCAGCCTTTCCCTTCTCCCCTTCCCACAGGTAAGACCTCATGGCACCCCGGCCACCTGCCGGGAAGCCACGGGCTCTGTGAAAGAAGGATGGGCTACTGTGGAGTTTACACTGAAGCAGGATACAATCTAGTTTCAGAATCCCATCGAAGTCCTCCCCTTGGCCTTCTCGAGGCTCTGTTTCTGGACAGAAACCAAGTGAAAGGTCGGAGGCTGTGGAGTCGCTGCACCGTGCAAAGGCTCCAGGCAACCGCATCTCCAAGTTCTCCCAGCCCTTGCCTTCCTCCTCCGTTTACTTCTTGCAGCTCCGTGCCAAGCACTCAATTAACCACTCTGCTCCTGCCTCCTTCCCAGCCAAATGGGTACCAGATGCACTGTGTAGACCTTGGACAAAGTGGGGAAGAAAAACTTTACTCAGACAAATCAGCAGAGAAAACACAATTAGGCAAAGCAAACAGTGTTGAAGAGGTGGCAGGCAAGCCAAGCATCTTGGAGCCCACCTGCAACACATTTGCAGGAGCCCCTCAAAAACCATCCTCTTTTAATGGGGGCCATATGGAAGCCCCTGCCCTGCAAAGGGAAGCTCTAAGCACAGCCAACCAAGACAGCCACCCTGCCAGAGGCTGGGGAAGTGGGAGGAGGTGAGTTGGCTTCTGTTCCACCCTAGAGTCTCCAGGAAGGATGTAGGGCCTGTGGCTACTGTAAAAACATGAGAGCTCGGTGCCAAGAAGTGACCAGAAAACTGGCTCTGCTCCTTCCTTATATTGCAATCTAGACCTCCAGCCAGGGCCAGGAGTTGCAATCACTGCATGAGGGGAAAAGGCCCTTTCTTTGGGAGGCCTGTTCAAATCACTGGGTAGAAGCAGCAGCTGCTTCCCTCAGGAGCAGGGATGGAGGAGGTGGAGGGAGTCCCTGACATCTTGTTTGGAGCACCAGGCAGGCCTAAAGGGGCTTCTGCCAACAGCAAATGCCTGGAGCCCTAGGTGCTGTGGTCCAGCCACTCGTTGGAAGCAGCAGCTGAATGCAGTGCTCATTCACCCTCCACCAACATCACAGACCCCAAAGTGAGATGTGTGGAGCCGCCTCTTACCTCATGGAGCACAGCCTTTCTGATCAGACGGACATAACCTCAAATTTCAGTTCCACTGCTTACAAGAAACTGTGCAATTTTCAGCAAGTTGCTGAACCTCTCTGGGCTGGCTTTCTCATTTGTAAACTGGAGATGTACATCCAAAGTCACTAGGAAGATTAAATGAGATATGTGCATAAATGGTGCTGAATGTGCACCTGGCACACGGCGGCACTCAATAAATGGAAGCAGTTGTGTGCTGAGCTTATCAGAAGGACCTAAACACCTATAGAAATAAGGAGGTGGGAGAGAGAACAGTGAATATGAAGAATAAATCTGTAGCTGAGGGGTGTGAGGAGATGAAAGAGCTGCAGTTGAAAAACACACAGGAAAGTGTTGATAGAACTACATCATCCACACCCTCTTATAAAAAGAGGAGCAGAGCTCTGCCAGCTTATTAGCAGGGGAAGTGTTCTATTTTAAAAACCGAACCAGCCCGAGCAGACATCAACTGCACTGCATCAGACATGGGGAAATTATCTCCCAGCTCTGTTTCTTTTCCATGATGCCTAACCTGGCTCCCCACCCCTTTCCCAAGCCTTTCACGGGCAAGGGCTGCCTTTCCTCTCTCCCATCCACGCTCCCTTTGTTACAGAAATGATACCAGATGAAAGCGGTGGATTGCACCTGGAAAGGAAGCTTCCCAGGGTCCTGCAGGGGCTCAGTTTCCTGGCTCAGTCCCAGGAGCGGGTCTGACTGGCCTCGGTGGTCATAACCTCTGTCCATGGGTCTGACACCCCCACATCCCGAGAGTGCAGCTAGTGTCCACTGGGAACCCTCACTCAGAGCTGAGCAGAGCTGAGGACCTTGGGCACTCAGGGAGGGCTGGAGGGGGAGCCACGTAGCTGAAGGCTGGGCAAACCAGGCCAAGTGCTGCGTCACTCCACAGAACTGGTGTTTTCTATCACTCACCCTAAGTGACTGCGTAAAGCACAGCCCCACTGCACTGCCTGAATAAAGCACTGTCACATTGTGCTTTGGGCTGGTGCATCCTTCTAAGTCCTTAAGTTACTCCAGCGCTCAAGGCGGAATTTTGCCAATCTTCTTGTAAAGCCTGCCACCTGTTCCAGAACGATAGCTGAGGAAGACAAGCTCCACGATGTAATTTAATAGTGTAATAATGAACTTCATTCTGGCAAATTTAGCTTTTCACCAGTCTCCTATGCATCCATAGGGTCCTGGGGTGTTCCCCGGGGAAGGGCATGAACGTTCTGGCCAAGTGCGCTGCCCTACAGAGGCCGGATGAGTCAATACAAACTGGAGCCAGAGACCGGCCCCTGGCTGACAGGAGGGCAGCAGGGAGTCCAGCCTTTGTCCTCTGTGTCCTAGGACAGATCACTGGTTGGTTCTGAATGGCATACGAGCAGGGGCCCTTCTCCACCAAGAAGAGGGCCTGGGGTTGCGGAGAGAGCACAGGCTTCAGAATCAGGAAGCCCAAGTTTGAATTTGAGGCTAGCATCTTCCGTGTGGTCTCAAGAATGGGATTTAATCTCTTTGGCCACAGGTCCCCATAGAGCTCAAGTAAGTAGCAGGGTTTCTGTGAGGATTATGTCCTATAAGGTATATATACGGCCTGGCTAACAAATTCCCTTTTCCTTTGGTTTGGATTAACAAAGCTTGCAGGGCCTGGCCAGACTGACTGGGCTGTTCCTTCATCTCCCAAACCCCCATGCTTCAGCACAGTCCCTGAACCCACCCACCTCCGCCCCCACCACGCCTGTCTCTGCTCGGCCCACAGTCGCCCGTCTCTGGCTCCTTGGTATCCGCAGTGATAGGCCGCCCAAACCGCAGTCCAGTGGACAGCCGGATAGCATTTCTCTTCTTTATCTCATCCTGAATCACCCCAAAGCAGTTACTCAGGAATTAGGAACAAAATAGTATCTTCTGGGCAGCAGCGAAAAGGTCAGAATGATAGATAATCTTCTTCGGTGAGAACCTGGACAGGATGGTGTGAAGAAGGAGCACGTCCATTCTTCAGGAAGCCCAGAGGATCAAGTTGCTCCGAGACCCAGTGTGGATTTCAGGTCTACTAGACAGTGGCTTGGGTTCGACGGGAAAGAAAACTGACTGGATAAATCTCCAAGGAAGTATAAATTGGCTTTTCTGATGAAGAATAACCCTGAAGCTCTTACTTGTTTTCTATTTTTGCATGTCCATCCCTGAAGCCATACCCTACCATGTAGAAGAGTCCTGCACTGGGCAGACCCTGGGTCAGAAGGAGGCTCAGGTCCTAAAGCACTTCAGCCTCTGATAGCTGCATCACTCACCCTAATCCGTTTGGATAAAGCACAGTCACATTTGTATTTTGGGCTGGCACATCCTTCTAAGTCCTTAAGTTACTCTAGAGCTCAAGGTGGAATTTTGCCAAACCTCTTGTAAAGCCTGCCACCTGTTTCAGGACAATAGCTGAGGGGTCCAGTCGCCCCAGCAGCAGGGAGCTGACTTATCCGGGATTATTTCTCCAGTATCTGCCCCAATGCCCGGCACCTACAAGGTGCTCAATGTACGTTTGTGAGATTAAGCCGTCTGGTTTGCTGTGGGTCCGACGGTGAGTCAGACAGTTCCAAGGAAAGAGATATCACAGGTAGACACTTTTGACTCTGTTCCATGGGGCTTCACACTCAGAGTGGCAGCGCTCTGTATGGGAAGGTGTATAGAGAGGGGGAATTGATAAAATATAAGGGGCAAGGAGTGGAGAGGAGATCTCATAAGAGTGTTCGGTTCTTTAGGTGAGGAGAAATGCTTGAAAGCCCTCCGTGAAGGGAGAAACATCTGGAAGCTTTATAAGACAAAAATAGTTGTGCTTCAGACAATGGGTATTAGATTCTTTCCAGGTATGAGTGGGAGAGGAAGAGGGAGGTGGGGAGAGAGGGAGAGAGAGATAGATAAGGAGACAGAGAAAGAGAGAGAGAGATCAAATTTTGAAATTCCTGGTAGAATTACTTATCAGCCTAGCTTATCCCTGCCCTTCTAACCCAGCAACTAACAACAAAGAACAGCTGCTTGCCACTCAGTTCTGCCCAAGATACAACCACCTGGCACCAAGCACAGTGGGTATACTGGACTCTCCCATCCCACGGATGTGTGTGGCCTCCCCTGCCCCTGTGTTAGAGGAAAAGCTGGACTCCAGGCCATGAAGTACAGCCTCCTTTCCCAATGCCAGGCATGCCTACAGTTTCCCAACTGGCTCTCTACTTCGGTTTGTGGACTGCAATTCTCCGCTGAATGCAAGTTAGCTGGGTTGTCTAACTCTTAGTGAGAATTACCTGCATTAGGACATAATTCAGGGAAATTCTCCCAGACTGAAACTGATTGGAATTCTTTGTTCTTGCAAGCTAGAAAATACCACCACCTGAGCTTGGAAGGGGGAAGCAGAGGGCAGGTGGTAGGGAAGAAACACTTGAGTTACACAGCCAACGCATGCATACTGTGTTTCAGCAATAGACTCTACAAGAAAAGCCCCTGTTGAACCCCCAACATGAGTGCAGAGTTTGTAGCTGCCACCAAGGGAACAGGAGCTAAAACAAAAGTTATCTCACCCTTACCGTCAACTAGTACAACATCTTCTAAACACACCTAACTTTTCCTAGCCAAGGCAACGCATACATCTGTGCGTATTTTAATCTCTAAGATGTGAGTGAACATGGATACCTCATGAGGCTTTACTGACAATTCATCGGTACAAATAAATGCTAACATAAACTGCTCTTAACTCACGTTTTCCCACACATGATCTCAGAAAACCCTTATATTTTCAAATCTAGGTCTCTCGTTTCTCCATAATTACCCACAGGTACCTTGTGGCTTCAGTACTGAGAGTCCTGTGTCGTCGTCGTTCAGGGGCTTCGGTCCCTTCCGGATCGGTGAGTGTCACCTGCTGCCATTCTCTGGCCCCTTGTCTATTTGTGCAGCTTAGTTTTAGTAACAGCCTAGCCACATCCCTTAGACGTGGTACTCCTGCCTACATTTCAGTTTGTGAAAGTGCCAATCCACTGGCATCCTTTTCAGCACGGACTTTTGTCAATATTTTCCTGCTTTGATGCTCTGAGCATTGAAGAACAGGCACCTCATTTTTTTATTATTTCTTTTCAAACTGTGCTTATTGAACTGTTGCGGTCTAATAAGCTATCTGGATTCCTATTCGCCCCAGTTCCTCTGTTCAGCCTTGGTTTTGATTCTGCTTTTTCCCTCGTCAGCCTGTCCCCCTGGAAAGTCCAGCTTTTTGGGCATGTTTCTCTTTAAGCACAGAAAGCAGTCTTCAGGATGCAGGATCAATCAGAGTCTCTCCTAAATCATGTTTTCCGATTAGAATGCAGTTACCTGAGTGACTAAGGCACTAATTTCAGAGCTGCTGCTCTTTACCGTCTTTATGCTCCAGAATCTGTTCCACTTCCTCTCTGGATGCTGAGTGACTGGCAGGATCCCAGATTTTTCCAAGCCCGTACAATCTTCTACTTATGGTGTGTGGGCATTTAAACCTGTTATACTATTAAAGATGACTCACGTGGTCCGTCTAAGAGCTGTTACAGTCAACGAACTTCAGTCTAGCAACCAAACCAAAAATTTTGAAATAACTCACCCCTCCCTCTGTCCTTTCTTTCCTTCCTTCCTCACACATTTTTTTTCTTTATCATTTCTTGAGCACCACGAAGACAATACACATTCACAGAAACAATTCTTAAAATCTCACTTTTCTCTTCCTTCTGTTTCTCTCATATATTCCATATACCTTCTCCTTGTGTTTCTCTTCCAAATTCCCACTCTACAGCTTGCCTGCCACCTCCACAGCTCAAAGGATATCTCTAAAAATGCCATGGACTTCCTTGGAGGGTAAAGGAGGAGAACTGAGAAGAAAAAACTAGAAAACCTCTTTAGAAGAGGTTCCTCTTCTAAAGGAAATGAAAATGCTGGAAAATAGAAAAATTATATGCAAACATTGTTTGCCCTATCACAAACACAAGTGCGCTGTGTTTTAATATGCACCCAAGTACTTCCTGGAGCCTTTCCTTCCACTATGGTAATGGGCAGGAGTGATAATGTGCTGCTGGGGCTGGGGTGGTCAGGCCAGTGAAGCGATCAAGCGCGATGTGCGGCCTGGGGGAAGGGAGGAGAGCCAGGACAGCCCTCCTCGCACTAGGCGTCGCTGATGTCCCGGTGAGCCAGTGTCATAACACCAAACAGGTTGAAGACTAGAGAAAGGGGTCTCAAGTGTTCCTGATCTCATGATGTTTTAAACTGTGTTCTTTGGAACACTAAGCCATAGCTAGAAATTTAGAGAAGGGGAGGGAGAAAGAGAAAGAAACTATATGTTAAACAGTTAAAACAATTTTCTTTACTGCAGGATCACTCAGAAACTTTCATATGATAATAATAATTGCATATCCCTAAGAGGACGAGACCATAAATGTAGCTTAATGTTTCTTTAATTTATTTGATCACAGAACTCTTCTCTTTTTGGAACCCCTAGTTTTTCCAACATAATTTAGTATGAGTGGATATATCTGTATTTTCGTTTGTACAAAGATTTTATAATAGAGTGATTGACAGGATACTATGATAGGATGCAAGGTATTTAAGATAACATAAAGATTAGAGTTCAATTTTTCTAAATACCCTTTAAGTTGACTTAAAACAATATATGATCATTATAGAAATTGTAAAATATAGGTAATTATCAAAAAACTACTGAAAATCATGATGAGAGAATAAAATTCCATGATATTAACTTATCATCCAGAGACAATCCCCAACACGTTGTGTATTTTTCCTGTATTGGTATGTGTGTCTAAGCATGTTAATGTGTACACATAGCTTTTCTGCAAAAATAGGATCATTCCATGTGTGAAACTTTGCATTTTACTTTTCTATTTATAATATTTTGAGCATGTTATTAAAATGCTTCAAAACTTTATTTTTAATGGCTATGCCTTCAGATGTATGACTGAACCAAATATAACTATTTCCATTTCACTGAACATCTAGGTTATTTCTAACTTTTCACTGTTATAAACAACACCACAATGAACATCTCATATAGAAATCTTTCTTTTCATCTCTGCTTATTTTTTAGGACAGATAACAAAAACTGTAATTGTTATATGAAAGAGGAGAACTACGTACTTAAGATTCTTGTGACATATTACCAAGTTGCTTTCAAGAGAGATTATTCCAACTGTGTCATCAGCATTGTATAAAACAGCCTATCTCACAACAGACTGGTAAGAATTTTTATGACACTAAAACTTTATTTATTTATGGAGTAATGCCATTTCTAGTGCAAAATAAAAAAAAAATTTAAATGCAGTGAAATTTTCCTTTCACCCCATCCTCCAGGGACCTTAGCATCTCAGAGGCAGCTGACACCTGTGAATACTTTCAAAGACATTTTGTATACAGGGTAGCAAATATATGTAAATATATTCTCTTCTTCAAAAATCTTGGCTATTTCAGTTGAAAATATTTCATGAACCTCATTCTCTATTAGGACATAAAGGATGTTCTCATCTATTTTAATAGCTGCATGGCATTCCATTGCATAAAATGCATAATTT
This sequence comes from Mormoops blainvillei, assembly GCA_004026545.1. NCBI lineage: Eukaryota > Metazoa > Chordata > Mammalia > Chiroptera > Mormoopidae > Mormoops > Mormoops blainvillei. Next base: position 17,072 of record PVJD01013168.1, read on the forward strand.
TTAAAACCAATCCTCTATTAACAGACATTTGTGATACTACCAGAAAAAAAATACATACTATTTCACATATATGCAAAAATGTCTAGGTCATGTTCCTAGAAGTAGAATTGTTGCTTTACAAAGTGTGTGCAATCAACAACTCTGCTAGGTATTAACAAAATGCCATGTCCAGAGGGTGCTGCTTTATACTTGAAGCACTAGTAAGAGGGGCCTGTTTGCCCACACTCTCACCTGGGGGTGTGGTGGTAAATGGTTTGCAGCTTTTGCCATTTCCACAATCACATAAACACTCTCAACATGGCTGATTTTAAGCTATCACTGTAGATGGAGTTGGGAAGAGATGTCCACCATTGGCTCTGACACAGTCCACGCAGTGTATTGGCAAACATTTTAATCATCACCTGACTGAAAAATGAGGCTGTGCATGAGATTGAACATACTTTCATATATTTAAGAATATTTCTTTTTCTAGAAGCTGTTTATGTCCTTTTTTCACTTTCTATTGCGGTAGGGGTCCTTTTCTTATTTGTGAAAGCCCTTTATATAATGGTCATCAGTTTCTTGTATGATTGGAATAGCAAATATTTTCCTTAGTCTATTTATATTTTGACTCTTCTTATGAAGGTTTTGCCATGAGGAATTTTTTTATTTTTGTATAATTGCATTTATCATTCTTTTATTTAAAATTACTTAAGTTGCAATTTATAGTTAGGTCTTCCCTTTTCTAAGATCAAAATATAGGAGCGTAGTTCTCATATGATTCCCTCTTACATTTTTACAATTTTATTTTTTTAAACATAAAATTGTTGAAACATTTTCTTCTGGTCTGTGTTTCATTTTGAGGGCACATTCTCTAAGTTTCCATTAGGTTAAGTTTGCTGACTGTACTACTGCTCATCTCCTACTGGTTCTATTAGTTGAAATCTTCACTGTTTGTGGGTTTGCCTTTTTTTTCCATTCAATCAGTTTTTGGTTCATGTATTTTGAAGGTCTGTGATTAAGTGCATACAAATACAACACTATTTCTTGTTGATATTTTGACTCCTTTATCATAATGAAGTGGCTTTCTTCATTCCTGGAAATATTACTTGCTCTGAAGTCTACATTATCTTATACTGATATAGTCACTCTAGCTTTCTTTTCATTAGTATTTATATGAGACATCTTTTCCTTTTTTATTTTAATCTCTTTATATTGAAAGTGAGTTTTTGTAAACTGTTACGAAATTTGTTCTCATTTTTTATAATTTTTTTCCAAATTGCAGTGCTTAGACCACTTAATTTAATCTAATTATCAATATAGCTGGGTTTATATTTAACATGTTCCTGTTTATTTTCTATTCGCCACATTTGTTCTTTCTTTGTCCCCTTTCCCCACCTTTTCTGGGGGGATTAACTGAATAATGTTTAGTACTCCACTTTATCTTTATTAGCTTATTAACTATATCAATTTGCTTTTAGTAGTTGCTCTAAGGTTTACCATATTTATCAAACTACCTTCACATAATATTGTACAAATTTGTACAGAGTTAAAGGATCTTAAAACAGTATGCTTCCATTTCCCTCTTCCCACCCTGTGTTCCCATATATTTCACTATTACATATATCTACATTTAACACAAGCTCTGGGACCACTGTTATCATTTTTGTTTCAAACAATTGTATTTACAAGGCAGTAATAAGTGGAAAAAATATTTCTTTTCGATTCACCTACATATTTACCATTCCCTGTACTCTTCATTTGTGTGGATGTGTTTGCAAATTTCCATCAAGAAAACCCTTTCACTTCCATCTGAGAAGCTTCCTTCAACAATGCTTTCTAGTGCAGATCCAGTATGAGGAATTTTCTTAGCTTTCATTTGCTTGAAAGTCTTTATTTTACCTTCATCTTTTAATGGTGTTTTCATTACATTTGGATTCTGGCTTGACAGCTCTCTCCCTCTCCCCTGCACTTCAGAGGTGTTATTTGAATGTATTCCTAAGGAGATGGCTGTGATATTTCTTTATTTCTCTATATGTAATGTGTATTTTTACTCTAAGTGCTTAGTGGTCTTCCTTTTTAATGTGTCTGATCTATGCCATTTTTCTTCCCTTTGAATAACTTATTTTTAACATTTCTTGCAAGGCAGGGCCGCTAACAACGAAGTCCCTCAATTTTTGTTTCAAAAAGTATTTATTTTTTCCCTTGAAGATATTTTCACAGTACACAGGCTCACAGGTTGATGTTTCTCTCTCTCTCAACACTTTCAATTTCACTCCATGCCTTGCTTGCATTGTTTCTAAGAATAACGTTGGACATAAATAATTCTTATCTTTGTTCTTATATAGGTAAGGTCATATCCCCTCTCTGCTTTCAATATTTTTTCTTTATCTTTTAAATTCTCCAGTTTCAATAGTATATGCTTAGGTGTAGCTTTAAAAAAAATTTTTTTTTATCTTGTTTGGTGTTTTCTAAGCTTTGGATCTGTGGCTTGCTGTTTGACATTAATTTGGAGAAATTATTAATTATTGCTTCAAATATTGCTTTTGCTCCTTTCTCTTTTCTTTTGTAGTTGTCCCAAAGTTCTTGGATATTGTTCTTTTTTTTTTCAGTTTTAAAAATATCTTTGCTTTCCAGTTTCAAAAATTTCTCTTTCTGCATCTTCAAGCTCAGAGATTCCTTCTTCAGCTGTGTCCATTCTACTAATAAGCCCACAAAAGGCATTTTTATTAGCTTTTAAATTCTAGAATTTCTTTTTGATTCCTTCTTAGAATTCTTTCTCTCTGCTTACATTACCCATCTGTTCTTGCATGTTGTTTAATTTTTCCATCAGGTCCCTTTTCATGTTAATCATATTGTTTTAAATGCTTAATGTCTGATATTTCCAACATCCCTGCCATATGAGTCTAAGTCTCATGCTTGCTTTGTCTCTTTAAAGTGTGTTTTTTGCCCTTTATATGCCTTGTAATTTTTTCCTGAAAGCCAGAAAGCTGTACTGGGTAAGAGAAACGCACACGCGTGTAACTAGGTTGTAAGCAATGTGATGCGGTGAGGCCTGCGGAAGAGGGCAGTGCTCTGTAGCTCTATGATTAGGTCTCGGTTGTTTAGTGACCCTGTGCTGCTGGGCTGTAAACTTCACAAGGGCTTCTCAGTTGTGTCCCCCTCTTGAGGGGGACAGGATGGCTAGAGAGAGCTGGAGTTGGCTATTTCCCTTCCCCAGGCTCTAATAAAACCCCAATAGGTTAGGCTCTGATAAAATAGTTTACCTTACTGGCAGGTCTTGTTAAGAAACGAAATGCTCCAGCACATTTCAAAATAGTTCTTTCCCCCTCCCCCTACCGGAAGCATGAGGAGTTTTTCCTCTAATATTCATCATGAAAACTTGGTGGGGCTCCCAGAGATACAAATTCAGTGGAAGTGTGAAGGCTCCTCTACACTTGTCCCCTCTGGAGGTTTTAGCTCAGACTTGTCAGCACTGAGCCCCCAGCAACTGGACAATTACAGTATAGGTTTTCTACCTGTATTGGTTCTCACAGAAGCTTCTGCTCTCGCAAGTTGCGATTCTCTGTTCCCACCTAGCTCTTCAGTCTGGGGAACTGTGGTTTGCTCTGGGACTTCACTTCTCTGACAGAGCTAAGAAGAGTTATATCTTGCTCGGCTTTTCAATTATTGTTAGGACTGAGTGATGAGTTCCAAGCTCCTTACATACTGAACTATAAGCCTGGACGTTTTCAAGATATTTTTCTTTATCACGGGTTTGCAGCAATTTGATTATGCTGTGTTTTGGTGTGATTTGTTATGTTTCTTCTGCTTGAGGTTTATTGAGCTTTTTGGAACAGTGGGCTTAATGTTTTTGTCAAATTTGAAAAAAAAATTGGCCATTTTTTCACTTCTGTCTGCTTCCGCCATCCCCTCTCCTGCTGGATCCCACCTGCACATGTGTTCGGCTGCCTGACACTGCCCCACAGCTCTCAGATGCTTCGTTGGTTATTTTCAAGCCTGTTTTCTCTGTTTCATTGTGGGTAAATTTTTCTGTATTTGTATCTGTATTTCTATAAGTTCTAGTCACCGATTTTTCCTTTTGCAGTGTCTAATCTGCTCTTACACCACAGTATATTTCATTTCAGATTTTGTATTTTTCCTTGTCTGAAATTCTATTTAACTCTCATTTCTTCCATTTCCCTCTTTATTGTGCCCATGCTTTTCTTTAATTAGTTGAACAAACAGAACATATTTATAATAGGCATTTAAAAATCCTGTTAATTTCATCATCTCTATCATTTCCAGGCTCGTTTTTATTGATGCTTTTTCTCCCAGTTAAGAATTGTTTTTTCTGATTCTTTCTTTGTATATATAGTAATTTTTATCGGCTACCCAGACACTGTGAATTTAACATTGTTGAGTGCTTGCTCAGTTCATTGTATTCCTATCAGTTGTGTTAAACATTTTCTGACAGGTAGTTAAGTTGCTTTCGACGTTAATTTGACCCCTTTAAAATATTTTTACAAAGCTCTTTCTTAAGAGGGCCTAGAGGATCTCATGTTTAGAGCTAGTCTGCCCCACCTCTAAGACTCGGCCCTTTTGAGGTCTCTACTGAATGTCCTTCAATTTAACAATGTCTCTTCACTCTGGATGGGCATCAGTCAAACCTTTCCAGTCCTGTGTGAGCTCTGGGAATTATTTCTTTGATAGTTTCCCTGCAATTATTTTGAAAATTGTTTTTGCTCAACTTCGTGGGATGTTTTCCACTTTTCCTCTCATTATATTCATGTTTCCCTTTAGTTCTTTGTGCACAGATTGGTAATCAATCAGAGGTTCAAGGGACACCTATGCACACTCCGATAGCAGTCGGTCCCTCGTGGACAGAAGCAGAAGCTCTGTGTTTAATGGAGGTGGAGGGAGATGCAGAAATGCTGTACCATGTTCTTGCTCTCGACTTCACATTTCCCAAAACCAAAATATTTGTCTTAAAGGTTTAGACCTTATTACTAAAAATAAGCCATTTGGGACCATTTCTAAACTGCTTTACATCCAACATCAGTTTCTGACCTCTGCTCGATGTAAAGCAGGGAATACATGGCAAAGGGGGTTAGTACTACGTGAGCACAATAAATGGCCCAGCTTCTTAACGTTATGTAAAATCCATTGGACACTCCATGCCTTTGTGAACAGGGCTTAAACTTAAACCTCTGTAAATGCAGCTGGGTCAGTTCCCACCACCCAATGATACTGAACGTTTTTAGGACTAACAACACACCACTTCCCATTCCCTCCTCTTGTCTCCTATCGCTCTGAACAGAAAGGTTCACAAGGAACGTGTCATCACGAAGACCTCTGACCGTATCTCCGAATGTCACCTGAGTTATTCAACCGTTCTTATATCAACACCCCAACACTCTTCTCTGACCTGTGAACAGCTCTGGTGGGGGCATCTCTTGATTTTGGAGAGAGAATCCGCGGCCAAAGAGACCTAAACAGAAATCCTTACAGCTTTTTTTCTCCAATAAATGGCAAGAGCTGAAACCTGATGGCATACCTAGTCCTGATTTCCTCTCTGCTAGAAAAATTGGGAAAACAGCATTTTCTGAAATGAAATAGTGGAAAGGGAATAGATTATACATAATCACTTTAAATGTTGGTGTCGGGCAGAGCTGGAAAAATCCCCTGACTAAATCCCATAGTGAAAATCCGCTAATTTTGAGGGGATTAATTCAACTGAATAATGTTGGATGGGCAGATAATGGAAGCAACTATTCTAACAGTTAAAGTACTCTAAGGAAGGAAACTTAATTTTTAAGTCTCTGGCAATAATTGCAAATAGAATTTGGTATTTTTCAAGCTACACAATTGGAACTGTTTCTTTTGGTACTATTTATATTTCTATAATCTCTGCATGCCAGGAGTGTTAACATTTTATTCAGATACAAATTCATAATTCAACTATTACTGTCTGGAAGCCATTAGATAGTAATCTCCCTATTTACCTTATTATAAAAGGACCCAGGCATGATTGGATCTGCTTGGTATAATAATCCCTACAAAAGATTGCCTTTCCCATTTTCAACACAGTGGCAAAGCTCTGAGAATGATACTGAAGTGTTTAGAAGAAGCTGGTGGCCTGTGGGGTCAGTTTCAAGCTATGAGAAGCATGAAACTTTCCCATTTCTCTTGCTTACAACTTTTTGCCTGGTTGGCATGAACTAGAGAGACGTCAAGCTGGCAGAAGACACAGACGGGGAGGAGAAACAAAGCACATCTCTTTGAACACATTACTAAATCTCCTCCCCTAGGAACTTCTAGGTAGGCCTGAAAAATGTGGGCAAAGCTGTGATGAGGAGTTGGGAGTTCCTTTGGGGCACAGATGTATGTTTCATTTTATTCCTATGTCCTCAGTACCTAGTGACCTGCTGGACAGAGCAGGAGCTCAACACATGGGACACATGATCAGTAGTAAACCTGGGGGAGCCCCCTCTCTCTGAGCAGGATGTGCCTCTCGCCCTTTCCCTGCCGAAGGGGTGGTGAAGTGAAGGAAATTGACCCGGATGGAGCTCTCTCCTCCTCTTCTCAGAGACATATGTTCCCTGAAGGACTCATATTTTACACTTATGGCCAAAATGTGAAGTCTTATTGTTTTTAACTATTTTTGTATCTTGTTCGAGAACTGGGATATTTCCAGCAAAGGGAACAGCATGTGACAGAGTAAGGAAGCATAAGATTGTACAGTATGTTTAGAAACTGTTCTAATTGTTTTAATTACCTCTTTTAGCTGTCCAGGGTAAGCTCAGAGGTCAGAGTTAATCATATTCCTTTGTTCATGGCTATTATCATAATTGGTCTGTTCAGGTTTCTTCTTGTTTTATTTATGTACCTGTTACTTTTCCTATGGGCTTGACAGGCTTCTGGTTTGCAAAATGTTAAGGTTCCCATTGATAATAGATACTATCTGTAATAAAAAGTCACATACTTTTTAAAAAGAAATCCTTTGTATAAAGACATCTGAGGGGATTACAGGGGTCAAGATTCTGGAGAGAGTTAAGAGAAGTGACTGACCCTCTGCAGCTGCATCTTCTCCGAAGGCATTTGCTATTTTGGCCAAAGGGCAAACCCCCGAGAATCAGGTTCTATCCGAGCACAGTAAGAGAAACCAGAAGTTTCTGGCAGTCTCACAGGGCTAGAAACCCAAGTGGTTGCAACATACCTCATTGTCCCCTAAAGACATTTGCAAAATTCTGGAGCTACACTAATTGTAAAAAAAGATAAGCAGAAAGTTGCTGAAAAGCAGAAAGGACTTCGGGGTTGTCTCACAATAATGATGAAATGAAGAATAAAGTTCAGGGCTTACCAAGATGGGGGACCCAATAACCATACCAGGAAGATTTAGAAGACTATACCCTAGCAGCAGGGATGAATGAGCCAGAGGTAGACTGGACTTACAAAAATGGCATATAAGCATTTTCTTAGCTCAGATCCGGTGTAAGCCTCACAAAGGAAAGGGTGAATCAACTTGGGTGAAAGATAACATCATTTGAAATCTGTAAAATTTCCAAATCCACAAAGTTCAGCATATAATAAAATAAAACTAGAGTTAAGAAGCAGGAAAGTGACTGATAATCAAGAGATAAAACAGTTAATAGAAGCAGTCTTAGAAACAAGCCAGGCCCTTGAGCTTGTAGACAGGATTTCAAAATAAGAAAGATAAATATAAAATAGAAAAAAATTATGGAACTACTGAATGGAAAAAATGAGGCATTATAAGAAATACTTTGAATTCATACTTTAAGAGAGTCATGTTGACATTCTAGAACTGCAAAATGAGTATCACGGAGGCTCTGCTTTTAGTTTAGAAGGAGTGAGCTGCTAATGAGCCTATCCTCCTTCAAATAACAGCTAAATACCCTGAAAAAACACAAAACACACACAAAAAAACTATCTGAAGACTCTGGAGACTGAAAAACACAGGCTGATTATAGAAGGGAGTTGAAACTTAAAAAAGTGATCAGCACAGAATAAATTCCCTGTTTTTGTCACTTTACCCTGAGCTAAACAAATATGGTGGCAATGATGCCAATTCCCTAAGACTCCAGTAAGAAAACACGTCAACTTTCATCCAGTTAGCGGGGAAAAGAGTTTGGAACAACCACAATCACTGAAGAATGAAGAGGGAACCTTGGGCAGGTACATAATTCTGTATGTAAACGTAGCCCGAGTCTGTGGCTGATCAATGCATCATGCATGCTGGGTAGAATTAGAAGGAACTTAGAGCTAAAACTTAAGAGAACTAAACTTAAAACCAAGCCACCACCCATCACAGGCATGACACTATGCATTTTGAGTCTAATTATTAATAAATATGATCTTCCATACTCTAGCTTTTGAGTTCAGAATGGACTCAACATCACGCCTCAAGTGGGATATCAGGATCATCACAGGACCTGATCGTTAACAGGAGTGTGTTGGGACATTCTTAGGACTTTAGTTGCCACCAGTTGTGTGGAAAGAGGGTTCAGGAATATAGTCATAGTCAATAATTCATTTATGATTTCCCAAACCTCTACTGTTTCACAACAACCTGGCTCTCTATACTTACCAGCGTGCCAGTCACTTACCCTAGCAGTATATAAATGTGCAATGGAAACCTGGCCCGGGGTCCTGGAGAAAACTATTTGCATCCCAGTTCCTGGACCGTGGGAGGAAGACATCTCACAGCGTCTTGGGGCAGGTCCCACGCTTTGTGTGCTGCCATATCCTCTGTAGCTATCACAGTGCCTGGCCCAGGGTATGCACTTGCCTCTTATACATTTGTTGAACTGAACTGAATTTATTTGAGGTTTTTGGAGGAAAATTCAGTGACTTCACCCTAATTCTCCAAGGACATATTTTCCCTGCTACCTATTTAATGGGTAAAACCTGTTAATTCCTTGCTGGGAGTCTCTCAGGCCAATGTGGATGGACAGTGGCTGTGTGGCTACCAGAGCCTCATATACTTTACACACATAGAGTAGGAGCTCCAATTGTTTTTACTTCTTGTGCAAGATTCAAATTCCTCCTAGAATGAGCATAGATTGTGTTCCTAGGCTCACACCATATCTACTAAGAACAAATACTTTCCAAACAACTCATTAGTTTCTAGGCATTTCCATAGGAGAAATGCAAACCCAAAGACGGGTACAATTGTTCATAGCAGCTTTACTCACAATATCCCCAAACTGGAAATAAACCAAAATTGCATAGACAGATAAACATACAATGGAATGCCCTTCAGCAATAAAAAGGAACAAACTTTGGGCAGATAATAACAAAGTAAATAGATCTAAAAATATACTGAACAAAGGAAGCCAAACACAAAAGAGTACATACTCTATGCTTTCCATTTACATGAAATTCTAGGATAGGCAAAATTAATCTATAATGTCAGAAAACAAATCAATGGTTGCCTAGGGCCTGGGGTGGAAGAGACTGACTGCAAAGGAGCACATGGGAGCTTTTGAGATGGTGGAAATGTTATCTTGACCACAGTGGAGATTTCATGGATTTATATATAATTTGTGAAAACTCATTGAATTTTACAATTAAAATGAATATATTTTATTGTATGCAAATTAAATTTCAATAAAATTGACCCCCCAAAATTCTATTTTTCATATTTAGTTTTAGCTGGAGCTCTCCACCCAGGATGGTGCATTGCAATGCAGCAAGCTGTAGCCTTCCAAGGCTCAGGGTCTAACCAGAGCCCTGGGACTGACTTCCTCTCAAATTCAATGATATTGCAGGTCTAGAAGTCCACTTGTCTGAATGTTTCTTTTCACAGAATCCTATCCTAGGTGTTAGGAGATGATGATGAGGTCCTAGCTAACAAAGAAGTCCCATGAAGAGCTGTTGAATTACCAGAGCTTGGCACAGTGCCCACTGAATAAACGAATGAGGCAAAAGCAAAAGAAGAGTGTTCCCAGAGGAAACCTTAGATCTCTAGAACAGTACATATGCAAGGACTGAGAGAGTCAGGGGTGGAGAGGGAGAAAAACAGCGGCTTTGAAGAAAACCAACAGGCCAGGAAGTGCCTCAGTGCTGGCTCTTACAAGCCCAAGCTGTGAAGTATACAACTTCAGTCTCTGCAAATCCTGGCAGTGTCCTTCCTCTCTGATTTCAGTGGGCCAGGTGAACAGAACAATCCCCATTGTAGCAGATTTCCTAGTGAGGCAAATTTTATTTCCCATGCATCTGCAACTCCCAACAAGATATATCTCCAGCCAGGACAAGCCTGTAAAGTGTGACTCATTTCACTAAAACTTCTTGTGGAGCATCTGGCCTCTCCCAGGATGCTCACAGACAGGCCTATTTTCTCTGGACCCATGTGTCCCCTGCTTACCACCGCAGAGGTGTATACACATCCCGAGTCAATTAATCAGCATGAGTTCCTTCTCAATGACAGCCAACAAAGACATTTTAAACATGGCTTGATGTAGCTCTCACAGCTCTTGCTTCATCCACACTCCTTGGCTCATATGTAACCCATCTGTTGATGAAAAATTAATGACACACAGTGTGTCACACATACCCATACATTCATTGTAGGATTCAGGCTAGAAGTCATGCTTTTGGGGAAGTTTCAGAGGAGTATGTGGAACAGGCTCTGTTGGCTCTCCCTACTTAATAAATGATTCCAAGCCTTGGCTCCCTGGAAGAACATCTGATCAGAAATAGCAAATGTCCTACTAAGTAAACCAACATGAGAAAGGAAAGTCATTAGCGCAGTTTAGCTGCAGATGTTGGAAACAGTGATGGAAAGGCTTTATGTGGGGGTGTGAGACCACCACGGAGGAAGCAGTAATGCTCTGAGGAGGGTAGGACAGGAGACATTTCGCTTTGCCCTGAAAGCCTATGATGCTACCAGAACTATTCGACTCATTTACTGACAGTCTCGTGAGCTGAGGAGCTGAAGCTGAAGGTGATGCTGCGCCTGACCAAGACTAATGGTAGCTCCATAGAAGGGGCCCACCCGGCGTTTCCCATCTCCCTTACGATCGCTGAAAGCTGCTGCAGGAGTCAGCAGGGAGAGCTTCTCTGCTCAAACCCCCCTCCCCTGCCAACCTCCTCCTGAGGTTCTGGGACAATACCTGTATTGTAGATCCTGATACTCAAGCAGAATGGGAGAGTTCCAGCGGTATCTCACTTGTTGGCCTATTAAATAGTTGATGAACAAATAAATGTATAAGTGAATGAATAAGCAGAGTTGTCCAGCTAAGGTCTTGCCTAGTATTCTATTTGAATATGATAATCATAAGAATCCCAAAATGCATTTTTCCTTAAAAATAATGCCTTAAAAATGTAAACACATAAATCCTTTTCCATTTCTTTCTCCATTATTCCCTTCCTTCTTTTTTTCTATATAAATGAAATCAAGACATATATGCAAAGCAACTGCTGATTTATTCATTTGTTTATTGTATTTCTGCAGTAGAAGCCTCATAGTATTATACAGCAGGATTCCGTCTGAGCATCTGGGCACTGCTGTTTAAGGTATGAAGCTGTCTGACTTCTGAAGTCTGTGTTTGCATGAAGGGCAAGTTCCTGGTGGTCTGGGCCCCCACTCTGCCTGTCCTGGGACTGCTGCTGATTGATGTAGGGAGAAAGCTGGGACCAAGCTGGGACCGGAGGAGGCAAAAACTGAGGACATGCGGATGGGCCTGGGGTAGGACCTCTGCCATCTGGCTCTCGTCCCCCCCAATGGCAGTGCTGAAGGAGGGGCAGCAAAAGGCAAGCACATTGAATTACTCTGATACATGTCCTGGGACATTTCAAAGCTCCCTGCAGGGGGCTGAGATGCTCTTTAAAGCTAAACATCACAAACAATTAGAGAAAAATTTCTTGTCCTGTCTATAACACATTTTGTGGATGAAGTTCAGCCAATAAGCACACAGATTTGGGCATGGTAGTGGTTAATTGTTTGAGGCAGAAACAAGGCATTTCAGAATCAGTCTGCTTTGCTTTTGATACACTAGGATGGGTTAAATATTTTGGAGACGAAGCTACCGTATTTTGCTACATATAATGTGCACTTTTTTGCCCAAATTTTTGAGGGGAAAAGTAAGGATGTGCATTATACATGGGTAATACTAATTCTGTATCTATATAAATGTTATTAATTCTTTTATTTATGCTTATGCAACAAAAGTGTAACTCTAGAAAGCAATAACCATATCTGTATGCAAAATAATACCCTGGAATATGATAATTGGTTTTGTTTTTAAATATAAGTAAATAAATAATTAATTAAAAAATTAAAATGAGATTTTTTTCCTGAAAGTTTGGGTTAAAACATGGGTGTGCCATATACATGGGAGCACATTATACATAGCAAAATATGGCAACACGTGGATGAAGTCTTTCTTTCATTCATTCCCCTGTCTGAAGCTAACCCTGTGGGTTTCATATGATGCATCTGCCCACTTGCAGATAACTAAACACATTTAGAAAAGGAGGCACAAAAGTAGCTCTGAAGTGGCTTGGATGTCTCCTCCTCGAACACATAAGGGTAACTTGATCAGTCAGTTAATCTCATCCCCCTTTTTCTCCATTTCCTAAGTAGCCATGTTGTGCTGTAAACAGTCTGGAAAGAGGAGGAGCACTATTTTTTACTGTTCTTTTCCTTCCACAGGCTCTGCAAAGGTCAAAAGACAGAATCATGTCAGGCTACCATTGGTACATTCCTATCTCCTTAGCTTCCTAGGGAGCTGGAGAGAGAAGTTAAAGTTCAAGTTCTCACTCAGAAATGTACAGGGAGGTGAGTATGAGGTCAATTTCCATTCTACTCTGCCAGGAACTGGTCTCACTGGACTATTTATTGTAGCAGGTGATTAGTCAATGAGCCTTTGAAATTGACTCAGCAATGTTTCCCCCCCGTTTTCAGAGAAGAGGATATTTTGCTTATTTAGGATGGATAGCTACAAGTATCAAGCTGATCTTCTTCAAAGGGAGTGGGAGTCATCGATTTTAAAGCCTTCCCTTATTCAATGCCCACTTGAGAGTTGAAAGTTATGGATGATGCCTTTGATATTTTTGTCCATAGCTCTCTACACATTTACCACTGAAAGATAAAACAGATTTGCTAAGAAGAGCTATAAGGGAAGAGGGGAAATTGTGAATGCTTTTAATAGTACTTGACTAAAGGACCTCCAAATGCCCATATCTTGTCCTGCCAATCACTCCTCAACCCTTGACATTCCCAAGGGAGCTGTGTACAGAAAGACTAATAAAAAATGAGAAACAAAGTGACAGTTCATTATTACCTTTCAGAGCTCAATCATAAGAGCTTGAAACTTTACCTAAGGTTTAGGTTTAGAGCGCATGGTTTACTTAGGACATAAGAAGGACCCTCCTGCCTGCCTCCCCAACACACCTGAACTTCACCTCAGATTCTGGACTGTAACTAGCCCCTTTCAGCCACATGTCACGAAACTAAAACAATGATGCTTTAGGGAGGCAGAGAAAGGTGGCTAGGCCCGAAGGGATCCTTGGTTCTACTGGCAATTCCAACCCACGGAGTAAAAGCAGGAAGTGTCACAGAGGATCACCACAAGCAGGCATGGTTTTCACAGTACTCCGTCCATCGGTAAACAAGGCCAACCAATAGTTTCTAATTGGCCAAACAGAATGCAAAGTCATTTTCCCTTAAGAGACATGGGGGAGCTAAAAAGAGAAACAGGGAAGTAGGTGAAAAACAGGAGCATCTCTTTCCCTATAAAACATTCACCCTCTCCCCACAAAAATGTTGCATTTGAAAGCTTATACAAATAAGCTTATAACATAGAGGAGCCTTCTTCAGTAAAACTTAAAATAGATATTTAGTCTTAGAAAGCTGATGAAATAAGGAGTGATTATTTAATTATAGGAGAAATTTTCACTTCTCAAAATATATGATTCTATAGAAAGACATTCTGACTTTGTGAGGTCCAACCTTTTTGGGCAGACATTTTTGAAGTCCTGGAACCCTCAGCACACGCTACAGAGATAAATATAAAAATTAAATTTAAATGCTTTTGAGATTACCCTTATAACAGATTTCACTGAAAGTGTAATCAAAAGAAAAAGGGCCCAAAAGTATAAATGCATGTGCGGGAATGGCATTAACCAAGGACAATGATCCAGGAAAAATCAGAGATGGAAGGAGTGGTTCCCAGAAATCAGTGGAGGAAAACCATAGCACTATAAAGTGGGCATATTTGGGCAAATTCTCATTTAGTGCCTGAAGGAATAACCCTGCAGGTGGTGGTCACACTCTACTGGTCCATCAGTTCAGGGAAACTATCAACGCATTGGAGTCTACCCAGCAGAACTTTGTAAGACGTCCCTTTACAAGGAAGGTTAATAGCAAAGATGGTCACTCCCAGAGTCCTTCAAGCCTGCTCTGGGAAATCTGCAAATCCAGAAAGCTGATGTACCCAGCCTTGCTGACTTTTTATTACTACTCTAGTCAGTTTAGATCACACAAGTAAAGTACAGAACATAATTTTCAGTATGAAGCACCAAAACTCTGACAAAGAGGGCTTTTTCTGCCAAGAGGTAGAAAGGTGTCATAAATCTATCAGGAAGAAACTGATCCCTCATATTATACTCTACATGGTCTTGGCCCCGGCCGGTGTGGCTCAGTTGGCTGGGCATTGTCCTGAAAGGTTGACGGCTCGATTCCCGGCCAGGGCACATACCTGGGTTGTGGGTTTGGTTCCCTGATCGATGTTTCTCTCTTGCATTGATGATTCTCTCCCCCTTTTTCTCCCTCACTTCTCCTCTCTCTAAAATCAAAAAATAAAATTAATTTTTAGAAGATTTCTTTAAAAATATGGTCTTGGTTGCACGGGAAAAATTTTAAGTAAAATGACACTGAACAGCTTCCTGCCTAGCTCCCCGCATCTTGCTTGCACTCTGCATTACCTGTGTGAACTGGTTCAGATTTTTGTCCAGCCTGTATATTTGTGATAACTTGGAACAGTCTTGTAAGGGCAGGTTTCTCCCTAAAACTTTGTCACTGAATTGCCCCACATTAGTGAAGAAAGCTTCTTTGTAGGCAGTGTATGTATGTGTGTGTATTTTAATCAAGACATACTCTTTTCCTCTACAGGAAATTAGAATCTGGGTAATGAAGAAGGGGAAGGGTCGTCAAGGAACATGTATAACGGGCCCATGGACAAAGCCAAAGCGGGGCAAGATTAAGGGTGGGGCAGGGGAAAGTGGTGGTAGGGAAATGGGGACAACCGTACTTGAACAGCAATAAATGAATAAATGAATAAACGAATAAATGAATAAACAAACAAATAAATAAAAGGCAAAAAAAATCTGGGTAATGAGCTCACAAAATCTATATGTATTTTATATGACAATATACTGAGATGTCTTTCTGGAGTGCTTCTTTGGATTGTGTCACATAAATCACCTCTGAATTTGGTATAAATGCAATTGTTTTTGTCTTTGCAGCGTTAGTACCAGAAGCATGTCTAGGTCACCTTAATGACTACCGTAAGTCTCACAGCAGTGAGGGAGCTGGCTGCGGCATTCTGGACAAGCACAGTACAGAACATACTTTGAGAAATCTGGGTCTCTTGCAGGTTGTCAGGCTTTTATTCTCCGCATGTATATCTCTTGCTCCATAAATGAAAGGATCAATGACTTCAGGAGATCCTCCCCAGAAGAGATGTGGTTCTTCCGTAATGGGGTTACCAATGTATTTAGCTAAAGCAGTTTGAAAACTAATGTAAATCTGAGGTTTATGATTGCATAGGTTTTTAGAATTCAGATGGTACTGTGCAAGTAAGAGAGGCAGTGAGAGAAAAACTACTTACGTACTCCATTAATTCATTCAGCCAATATTTCTTAAGTACTCTGATGTTCACAGAACTACTTACATCAGCTTGTAACAGAGTGAGAGGCTGGGTTACAAAGTTAAGCACATGGTCTGGGATGCATGAGTCATTACTTTCTCCAATCATTTGGAAAATTACTGTGCTCTGTTGCCAAAGCATAACCACACTCCTGGATAGGAAGGGACACTGAAGCTTCCAATGTTGAAGTGTTAGAGCAGCCTGTTTCTGGGGACAGCTTTTTGCTTTGTTAATGGGTAGCCTGGTTGAACCTGTTGGAAGAATCTTAAATGTGGACTAGAAACAGCACAAAAGAAATATGGCAATTTATCTCAGAAGCAAGGAGATATGGGGAAAGACCTTGAGAAATCACTGAGCTCCATCCCTCTCGGCAAATCTACATTTATTATAGATGAGAAAAAACTTATTATTGGTTTTTCCTTAAACAATTCAGGTAGGATGTATTGTATTCTTTAAAACTCAGCTTCAGAAATAAATGCAACTATTATATTTACTATTAACTGCTTTTCCCTTCTTTACCTTACTTAGATTCCTTTGAAGAAGAAATATTTTTAAGAAACCAAATCTTTTATAAAATGAGATTCTCAAATTCTCATTAAAAGATGCTAAAAATGACTGAACTCTGGTTTTACTAAGGGAACATTATTATACATTCATTATTTGTCCTGCCATGGAGATTAAAACGTTTTCTCTAATCCTGTAGCACCCTTTTCTGTACATATTTATAGACTGGCCCTGCTTCAACTTTCTTGTCTTTGCAGACTATTTCTTTTGAATCAAAACCTAACAACTTTCCATTTCAAACAAAACAAATAAAGCAGGCTATGAAAACTGACATCACTTATATCTGAATCATAGGCTTCCCGTCAGCTAGCACAACCTTACAACTCAGAGAAAAGCAAGAGACATTTAAAAAGATTTGGAGGGTGTGGGGTGGGGGTGGAAGAGCAATGATTAAAATCTTGGAAATCTCCAAATTTATAAATGCCATTAAACTTTACTATAAAATCCCTCAAATTAATGTGTTTCTAATTTTAGCATGAAATGAGGCTGGTGTATTGAGTAGAACTATTTGCATAATAACGACAAAAATAAGTTTTAGGAAAGCGAAACTGACTCCTCTGAAACCTAAATTCTAACTCTTGAGCAGCTTCTGCCTAATGAGCCTGAACGAGTAAGAATTGTCCTAGCCCTCTTCTTCAACAGTAGACAAGGGATTATGTAAAGATTTGGGGGGAAATTTACAATATATATCTAGGTTTCTCAAACTTTTCCTTCCATATAGCCACACTGGGGGAGTAGGGTAAATATATCTTCCTAGTAGCTCTGCAAATTTAGCCGGAAGTTGTCCATTTTCTCTTTAACATTTATATGTATTTGAACTATATGAAATAAAATATTCATCTCTCTGTAAAAATATAAATGCTCTAAATTATTGGCTCATTAAAATCATGTTACGCCCCCCCCCCCATTAGTTAGGCTATGGGCTAAGCTGCTGTATTAATAAAGTCCCAAATAGAGTTGCTCGAACAAGATGTTTTATTTCTCATGTTAACAGTCTGGAGACAGCAGCTTGTTGAAAGTAGCACTGTTCCATGAGGTCATTCAGGAGCCCAGCCTCCTTCCATGTTGTTGCTCCCTACCCCTTAAGGCATCGTCCTTGTCTGCCCAGTCAAAGCTCACTCAGCTCCAAATCTGTATTTCAGATTTGGAAACATAGAAAAGTGAAGATGAGTATCATTTCCACTTACGGTTCATGAGTAAGACCTAGTTACATGGCTGCAATCGCTGCAGAGGACAGAAAACATAATTTCCAATTTCCATGTGGCTGGCAAAATTAAAGTAAAAGTCATGCTACAGAAGTATATACCACATTCATCTTAGAGATTTATGTATCCCCTATCAAATGCTATATTCCTTAGAAGGTGCCCCATGGAAGCACATTATATGGCATGGTTCTGCAAAGCTTTCCTGTAAAGAGAAATGCAGTAAATATTTTATGCTTTCTGATCATATGCTCTTGGTTACAGCTACTCAACTCTGATGTTGTAGTGCAAAAGAAGGCATAGACTACATCAGTGGTCCCCAACCTTTTTGAAACCAGGGACCAGTTTTTCCATCAGCAGGGTGGGGGGCGTGGAGTGCAGCGGTAGGTGGGGACAGGAGGCAGAGCTCAGGCTGGGTTGGGGGATCAGGAGGCGGAGCTTAGGTGAGCTGCACTTGCTCACTGCCACTCTCCTGCAGTGGACTAGGTTGGGGGACTTTGGTGGTCAGGGTTGGGGTGGATACTAGAGGCGGAGTTCAGGCGAGCTTCCCTCGTGGCCCGGTTCCTAACAGGCCATGGACCAGTAGCGGCCTGTCCTCGGGGGTTGAGAACTCCTGGACTACATGACTATATAAATTCCAGGAGTATCCAACCAATGGCCCGTGTGCTGCATGCAGCCCAGGATGGCTATGAATGCAGCCCAACACAAAACTGTAAATTTACTTGACACCTTTTTTTTGCTCATCAGTTTTCATTAGTGTTTGTGTATTTAATGTGTGGTCCAATACAACTCTTCTTC
>PVJD01013169.1:0-35490 GCA_004026545.1 Mormoops blainvillei
CCAGTAGACAATGGAAGCCATTAAAGTCTTTTGTGGCCAAATGGATCTTGTGCCTTAAATCAAAAGAAGCAACTTGTATTGAGGATATATTTATTTTATAGCTTCTCAGCAGAGCACACCATTTTCATGCTTTCCAGAGTTCACAAAACAAATTTAAAAACAGCTCCCCACATTGGATAATTACTTTCAAAGTCACAGGTATTTGATTGGGGGCGAGTTTGGTCTCTGGTAGAAGAGCTCTACTTGTTTCAAAATAAAGGGTCAGATGGGGCTGATACACATCAACCTCCTGGGCAAGGAGTCCAGACGGTTTCCATTTGGTCCCAACCGGAAACGGACAAACCGTTTTTACGCTCCCCGTTTGTGGACCTGAGGCTTTTGGTCTGCCGCTTGGGGAAGTTAAATTCACAGTACTGTACAGGCCAAACCCCCACTCGGAAGCCCAACACCCTTTATTATTCTTCTCCAAAGGCATAATTACAAGAACTTGACAACATTATATTTAGCAGCCATTTATAGGCTATTAGAACAGGCGAAGTATTCCATTTCTATGCTGACAGAAGTTAGACGTCTGTTTGTTCAAGCCAGTCCTGCATCAAAGCCCCATTGAATGTGAGGAACCATTAGAACAGTGTTCCCAAAACTGAGCAGCCTCAGAAGCACGTGGGACCTGTGAAAACACAGACACAACCCCTCCACCCAAGGCTCTGTATCCGCAGGTCAGAGGTAAGGCCGGAGAGTTCGCTTTTCTATCAGGTTCCCAAATGCTATTAGTCCAGGGTCTAACTCTGAGAACCACTTCAGCGTTAGCCTTGAAAGAAAATCCGATGGCCTACTTTTGAATCATTTTGCTCAGTGAAGAAAATCAGAGAGCAGAGTGAGGCTCCTAGATGCCCCTTCTCGGGCCTGGAAACCACAGAACAAACAGGACCCAGGCCCGTTTCTGCTCTGGCTTCTCTGTCTCTCCCAGGCCCCGTCTGGCCCCCCGCTGAGCCCCATGGCTCTGCACCAGCGCTCTGTGAGAACTGGGGCCTGGGCCTGGAGGGTGCCCACACTCAAGGAAGTGATGTCTAGCTCGGCCTGTGCCTACTCGCAAGCCCATCAGGCCCATAAAGGGCCAGAAGATAGCTTAAGCCTGGAAGTCGCTGAAAGGTCATCGGGAATAGTCCTTTGTAGATAAGTTATCTTCCCCGAGCCCCATTTGGCCAGTCCTGCCATGTCACTCCAAGGCCCCCAAAGTTCCTGAAGGGCCCAGCAGAGACTCAGAAGTGCCCCATCACCTAAACCTGCTTGGCTTCCCAGTCCAAGCCCCACACCACAGCTTTAGGGTTGTCTTAATTCTTAAGGATTTAGGCCTGGGGAGCAAAATCCGACCATAAAACAGTCAGCCCACAAGCTTGGGATTGCTGAGACATTTACTACAGTACCAATGCCACCCAAGTGGCAAATTCACTTCTCCCAAACAGGGCATTACTGCCTATATCACAGCCACAGTCCACAGAAATGCTGGCGACATTAAGGATTTCAAAGTCAAGTTCAAAAGTCAAGAAGTAATCTTCAAAACAACTTTATTAGTTCCAAATCAGGAAGTTACCGGTTATAATCCTGAAATCACTGTAATTGGGATTATACCCCGGGGTAATACTACACAATGGAAACCTTTGTGGACAGGGTCCAAGGTCTGAGGTGTGAATCATCCAACACTAATTATACTTTGTTTCCTTAACACCTGCAATCAAGCAAACACAATTTATGTTCTGGTTTATAAACCTCTGGTAATTATACAGGAAATCACGAATGCTTGTTGTTGATGGGGAAAAAAAGCTATTTTTAACAAGTTATAAAAAAGAAATCAACCTCAAGAAGAAGGCCCTACCTGGACCTGGCATCCACAGAGGAACATTGGAATAGTCGCTAAACAAAACAATCTGACGCCCACTTATTCTGGTGGTCCCGGAAGAGGCCAGAGAGTGAGCGACAAGCTGAGGGACCTTCTCCGGGGAACTTCTGGCTCCATAAAAATGTATACTTAACATTTGGGTGCTGGCTCACCTGGGAAGAAGAGCTCTCTCAGGGAGGAGTGAGAAGTTCATCAGCTGGAACAGAGAGGGCATTCTAGGCAAAGGGAGCCTCATGACTGAGGCTGGAGGTGGAAGTGCCTGGAGCGTGGAGTGCTGGGCACGTGGGAAGAGTGACAGCCACCGCAGAGTGGCCACTAGGAGAACCCAGAGGGCCAAAAGCCGCGAATGCTGTGGAGGAGTTAGACTTCCTCCTGTGTACAAAGAAAGAGCTACAGTGCTTTTGAAGCAAGGCAGTAACATAATCAGAATTAGACTCTTGAGAAGAATCTCTGGCAACTTTGCAGAATATGTAAGATTTTAGAGAGAGGGACAACTGGACAATGGGAGATGCGTTTGAAGGCTTTAACCACGGTTCAGGGCAGAGAGGCTAAAGTACAGAGCTGAGGCTGCAGAGATGGAAAGATAGAGTCTAAATATATTTAGGAGGACGATGGACAACATCGAGTCCTGCGTTCAGTGAGGGTGGTGAGAAAGATTCTGAAGTCAGGGACAATTGAGGGATCTTGGCAATTAACCAAAGAGCGAGTGGGAGGAAGCACCAAGTTGGGCGAGTTCATACTGGATCTATGGGGTGGCTTCCAGGGGAAACGTGCGGTTGTCAGAAATATGTATCTGATCCTCAGGAAGCTAATGGCAGAGTGGGGGACACCTTACACAGAGAGGTTCTCCATCAGGTTGCCCCTGTTTCAGTGTTTCAGTGACTTACAAAATCTGGAAATGAAACTGGGCACTACAATCGTGGTTTCACCATGCTTCCCCAACCACTCCACGACGCGTCTAAGAGATGAGTATATGATCTCTGTTCTAGCAATGAGGCCATTTAGGTTCAGAGAAGTTAAATGACTTTCTGGGGAGTCACACAGCCTTTTTCAGAGAGAGGTTTTCAAACCTGCAAAGTCTGCCCATTTTATTGGGCCCCTTAGCACAGCTGGCATTGCTATGCCACCAGTGATCTCTCTCAGACAGAGAGGGATTAATTAAAGTGGTCACTGTTGGTGAGCTTGTTTTTGTTTTAAAGTAAAGAAACGTAAGATGAGGTAAAAATAGGTTGGAGTGAATATAGCTGGGGTGGATCGCGTATCACCAGGGGCTGATCATGGATTCGCCCTTGCTCCAAGGGATTTGTTTTCCAACCACAGAAACGAATTTGGTTCTACTTGAACTTTGGTCAAAGGCCCGGAAAAGGAAATCCCTGTACTAACTAGGCAGCACCAGCTTCCCTCCCCTTCCTCCCACAGGGCACTAACTCACTGGAGGTCGGAATCCTGGACAGTGGTTTGAGCTAGCATTTTCCAACCTGGTTATTTTTCATGCGCAAAGAGGGCATTGTTACCTCCCTACCACCAACTGGGGGGAGCTTTGGATTGTTTTCCCCATGGGGATGTAAGTCGTACCAGGCCAATGACAGGCCTGGAAGCTCCCTTTCTCTCCAATGGCACACGTTTGTGCCAGGCTAACTAAGTAGGCCAGTCCTGTCCTTGCAGAGCTGAGCAGCTGCACAGGAATGTGGCCGTGGCATTGGGCTTAGCCCCAGCGGCCTCGTGTTTCACCGCCGCTGCTTGCTGGCATGCCAGAGGGGGCAAAAAGGAACGAGTGCCACATGCGATCAGCATCCACATCGTTAATCGTTCTAGGCAGTAAACTTACCTTTTCTGGGGCATTTATATTTGTGAAGAGGTTTGATAAATAGAAAAATCATATTCTATGCATGTTCATGAATCTCAAGGCATTATTAGCTACACTGGACTTCTTTAAAAAACAATGAACAGTGAGATAAAAGTTTCCACAATATGATTGCACTCTATATTCTGTTAATCATGCATTCATTTATTTATTCAGCAAGCAGTTATTAAACACCTAGAATGTATCAGATGTTATTCTGGTACATTAGCACCATCTTATCATTCATAATGTCTGTGATTTTTCTATCATCCCCATGCCCTGGATATAGGACAAATGAAATTTGGAAAACTTAGGCCTATCTTCTGTACAGTCAAAGGACAGGATAGTTTTCATCTCTTCAGCTGTTTTGGAGGAAAAGAAATCCTGTCCCTTTATTCAGCAGTCCAGCAGACTAGATTTATATCCAAAGAAACCAACTGGATCTTTTTTAGGAAAAAAACAAACAAACAAATAAACCAACCTGACAAACTAAAAGGGCCCAGTGTCCAAATGTATCACCTTTTCCTAACATGAAAGTTCTCTTTCCTGACTTAAAAATGTAAACTTAATTATCATCAACTTTTCTATCTTCCTTGTTCTTCCTACACACTAGTTAGCATTCACTTCATGTCAGCTTCCTAAGGGCAGGGAGTTCTATCTCTAGTTTCCTGTTGGATTCCTATCACCTAGAACAGTGCCTGGCACATAGTAGGAACTCAAAAATATTTGTTGAATCCTGAATGAGCTCAAGTACAAGAGTCCTGTCTTGTCCTGGGGTTAGGTTCCCAAGTGAGCATGTTGGCCAACATTAGTGTGTAGCTATCTGAGCCTTTAAAATTCCATAAACGTCCGCACAGTACAACATGTAGATATATACAAGGTCTGTCTGAAAGTCCAACCATTGTTAATATAATGAGAACAGTTTGTGGGACATTGATGTATCTCGGCAGCCAAGGAGAGTGGACTGGGATGTGCATGTGTGAACAATGACAACTTCACTGTACTAGTCAATTGGGGTGGTACACGCCTTTGAGTGAGCATGTGTACTGTGTGGTCGTTGCATTCAAAATGACTGAGTGAGTAGGGCAACGGATATGCATCAAATTTTGTGTTAAGCTTGAACATTCCTCTGCGGAAACTATTCAAATGATTCAGAAGGCTGCAGCTGTGGGCAACTGGTGACTGGAAGCTTTATCACCACAACACGCCTGCTCGTGTATCATGTCTCGTGCAGTTTTTTGGCAAAACATCAAATCACCCAGGTGACTCAGGTCCCCTAAAGCCCAGATTTGGCACCCTGTGACTTCTGGCTTTTCCCAAAACTAAAATCACCTTTGAAAGGGAAGAGATTTCAGATCACCGATGAGATTTAGGAAAATGCAACGGGGCAGCTGATGGCGATTCAGAGAATTGTGTCAGGTCCCAAGGTGCCTAATTTGAAGGGGACTTAGGTGTCATTGTCCTATGTACAGTGTTTCTTGTACCTTGTATCTTCTTCAGTAAATGTCTCTATTTTTCACGTTACATGGCTGGATACCTTCTGGACAGATCTTGTATATTATCTCCAAGTCCTGCACAGTTTCTTCCCTGGCTTTGGAACAGACTTTTGTGTTTCAGCTGATCCCCAGGATAAAGTAGTTGGTTAGCACTTAGGGGTTCCTGTTGCACACAAAGCATGTAGCTTGAAACACTTAGGTCCCCCTGGGCAGCAGCCTGGCTTTGGTACTGGAGATTGTGATGGTCTCACGTTTACAGAGTGGATGAGCTGGCATGATAACCGCCACTGTTCCTCTTCCTCCATCCCCTTCCTGTATTTTTTTCTTTGCTAAACTCCTAAATGTGAACTGGTGTTTATTAAGTATGTACCCGATGCCACTCCACAGTGCTGACACAAAACTCGATGCAAGCCAGATAGATAGACAAGGGTGAACAACTGACCTCAGTCATGAAGTCTACCAAGGAAGAACGGTGCTTTCTCCTTTGAATTTGTCCTTTTAGATCTCAAAGATGAGTGAATTTTAAAGCCTCGTTTAAAGGACTGAACCCTGTGTAAGTTATCACTTCCCCAGGCTCAGTGGACAACTTACTTTTCTACCAAGAAATCTCTAGAGACATCGATTTTCCTTTTTAGCAAAAGTAAAGGCAACCATCTAAATCTTCAATGAAATTTCCTTTCATTCAGAGCAATTTTGGGCTTGCTATTATAAAGACTAAAGGATGTACTAAGTATTTTTAAATGGAGTTCTTAAATTACATGTATTTCCTTAGCTATATTACAAAATGCATCTACCCACACAGGTGAAATACGTAAGTATGATTTTTAAAAACCAACCAGATGGTGGTAAACGAGGGAAACTATTGCCTAAAAATAGCACAACACTCTAATTTTCTTGTAGGAATCAAGAAAAAAAATAAAGGCTCGACTGAAGCTGGCCCTTGATTAGTGAAATTGTATTTGGCAGATAATGCCATAGACGGAAGAGGAAAAGGAGGAGAAAATGGTTTGTTGGAATTCACTCAAATCTTAACAAGGTGAATAGAAAATTAGAGGTTTTATTTGTTTATCTTCCAAAATTAGGTGGGTGATTAGGATAAATCATGGGGACAATTATTTAATTGCAACTTGTTAACAGTGCTAAGTGAGGTTTTTCCTCTCTGAGAGAGGAGCAGTGGCCCAATCTTGGTCTTGGTATGAGATCTTAAGGGAAAGTCTGAAGTCGTAGAAATGGCATGGCAGACAGTTGTACATGAACCCACAAAGGGATCTCAAAGACCTCACTGGAAGCCCCATTTAAGAAGTTGACCACTGAGGAAAGTCAAGACGTATGACATCCAGATTTTTCTGCCTTGCCTCAGGATATAATAAAATGTAAGAAATGTGATCTGAGGAAGAAAGGCAGACTACTTAAGAGTGAACACTTTTTTGTGTTTGATTACAAAGTTGCCCCACCCTCCTTAGGCAGAGAGAGCTATTCTCAAAAACTTTTGGAAAACAAAAATATTTCCCTGCCATGTTTATTTTGACAACCTTGGACATCTCCCTGTCCAGCAATCCTGAACCCACAGACCCAATGGGCCACAGGTCAGCATTTGCAGCACTGTATGAAAAAGCTTGCTGGGTAAAGAGGGCTCTAGCCACACCATCTTGGGACATTGGCACTTACAGTATCTTGGAGCAATCAAGGGCAACAGAACAGACAAAATTTGAGGTTTGAGGGCTTGATGGATGACTATTTATTATTTTAGAATAAAAACATTTCTTCTGTAATATACTTTACTCCCTTATTTATGAAGGTTGGGAAGCTGTCCAACTTGGATAGCTTTGCTGCTATTTTTATAATTATATTAGTGAACTTTATTTTATTGCCCTTTTAATATATTGCTAGATTTAATATATTGCTGATATATTATCCTTTTATATATTGAAAATATTTTGTTAAGGATTTTGGCATCTATGTTCATGAAGCATATTGGTTCATACTTTTTTTTTTTCTTGTAAGGTTTTCCTGTGGCATTGGGATCAGAGAAAGTCTGACCTTACAGAATGAGTTAAGAAGTATTCCCTCCTCTTCTATTTTATGAAAGAAGTTCTATAGAATTGGCCTTATTTTATCTTTAAACATTTCGTATAATTCAGCAGTGAAGACATCTGGACCTAGAGCCTTCTTTACGGGAAGGTTTTTTTAACTACAAATTCAATTTCTTTCATTGATAGAGGGCTGTTCTGGTTATTTTATTTTCCTTTGGTAAAGCTTTGGTAGTTTGGGTCTCTGAAGGAATTTGATCATTTCATCTAAGTTTTCAAATTTATTTCACAACATTATTCATATTTCCTTCTAATCCATTTCATGTCTATAGGATCTATAATGAGGTCTCCTCTCTCATGCTTGATACTGATAATTGTTTTCTCTCTTTTTTTCAATCAATCTAATTAGGAAATTATCAATTTTATTGACCTCAATAAAACCAGCTTTTGGTTTTCTTTAAATTTTTTTAAAATTTCATTTATTTTTTTCTCTTATTTTTATTATTTTCTTTTTTCTGCTGATGTTTGGTTTAATATGCTCTTCTCTTTCTAGTTTAAGATTTAAGCTTAAATAATTGATTTTAAACCTTTTTATTTTTCTAATATAAATGTTTATATTAACACTAAGCCTTCTTTTATTGCATCATACCATTCTTGATATATTGTATTTTCATTATCATTCAATTCAAACTGTTTTCTCATTTCCCTTTTGATCTCTTCTTTGACCCATTGGTTATTTAAAAGAGTGCTAGTTTCCACATATTTGTAAATTTTTCAGATATATCTCTTGTTGATTTCTACTTAAATTCTGCTGTGGTTGGACAACACACTTGTTTTATGGTCCAGATTATGACCTTGGTACATGTTCCATGTGCATTTGAGAAGAATGTGTATTCTGCTGTTATTGGATGGAATGTTGCATAAATGTTAATTAGGTCAAGTTGATTGGCAGTGTTGTTCAAATCTTCTACAGCTTTACAAACTTTGCTTGCTCTGTGAATTATTGAGAGAGGGGTAATTATGACTTTGTTTACATCTCCTTGCAGTTTAATTAGTTTTGCTTCATGCATTTTGAAGTTATTAGGTGCATAAACATTTAGGAATTGACTCACACCATCATTATGAAATCCCTGATAATATTTATCTTATCTCTGGTAATATTCCCTCCTCTGAAATCTACTTTAATTAATATTAATATAGCCACTCCCACTTTCTGTTGATTAATATTAGCATGATATATCTGTCCCTGTCCTTTCACTTTTAACTTAGCTATGTTTTTATATTCAAATTGGGTTTATTGTAGACAGTATATAGTTGAGAACTTTTTTATCCATTTTGACAATTTCTTTTGTTGTGTAGACTATTATATTTAATATGAGTATCAAATGGTTGGATTTTTAATCTACCATCATGCCATTTACTTTCTATGTGTCTCACTTGTTCTTTGTTATCTTTTAACTAGTATTCTGCCTATTTTTGATTAATTGAGCAATATTTATAATTTCATTTTATCTCTTTTATTAGTTTATTAGCTATACCTTTGTCTTTTTTTAGTGGTTGCTATAGTATTTACACTACTCATTTTAACTTATCACAATCTACCTTCAAATAATCTACTACTTCACTTGTAGTATAAGAACCTTACAACAGGATCCTTCCTTTCCCTCCCATATTTTGTTCTATTATTGTCATTTATTTAACTTTTACAAATGTAATAAATCCAAAAATACATTATTATTATTATTATGTTTGTTTTAAGCAGCTAATTGTTTTTAAAATAAGGCGGAAATCTCTTATACTTATTCACATATTTACCATATCTAGTGTTCTTTATTTCTTTCAATAGATCCAAATTTTGATCTAGTATCATTTTCCTTCTGTCTGAAGGACTTACTTTATACATTTTTTATAGGCCTAATCTGCTGGTGATGAATTTTATAAGCTTTTATATGGTTAAGAAGTATTTTCTTTATCTTTATTTTTAAAGATTATTTTTTCTAGATATATTATAGAAATTTTGGTTGACGGTTAATACTTTCACTGTCTCCTGTTTGCATTGTTTCTGAAGAGAAGTCTGCTGTCAATTTTATCTTTGTTCTTTTGGACATAATTTGTCTTTTTTCTCTGGCTACTTTTAAGACTTTCTCTTTACTACTCTAGTGACCTAATCAACTTGAACTCATAAAGACCACTTAGCACAAATTTAACATCCATGGTCTTTGTATCATTCATCTATTCTGGGCATTTTCAGCCTCACCCCATCTGTTGGTGGTTGGTGACTTTCTGATGTGACTTGTGTAGTATGCTGCATGCTCACCTCGAGGACAGTTCCCATCTCCATTTCTACCTTCTGTACCTTCTGCATGGCTGTCAGGCTGGTGACCTGGAAGTAGAAGGACCACCTTCACAGTCCCACCCCTCCCTGGCAAGCTCGGGGCTGGGCCAGGTGTAGATCAAGTTGAGGGATTAGGAAACAGGCTCCAGGAGCACTTTGGGAAAGAGATTTATGACTTCCCACCTTTTATGATTGAGGGTCCTGAGTATCCACAAAGGAAGAGCTCAGTGGATGAACATGGAGGCCAGGGACTTATCTGGGGGCTTGCTAGCAAAGTCAGCTCCAGGGGTCTGCTTAATTGAATATGTCCTGGAAGTGTCATATGCATATACATTTACAATGGGGTATGATTTGATGATAGAGGTCATGGGGCACTAATCGCCTGTCTACCCACTGGCCTTTCCCAACCTTGGTACCACTGGCCGGTCTGTCCTCACCTTCAGGTTAGCTAGTCCAGGGACAAGGCATATCATGCCTTTGGTTTGGATGAGGCCTTATCTGGCTCTGCTGCTTAAGTCTACCTCTAAGGCCGGTACCAGTGGCTTCTTTGAGCTTAAGGGGGAACACTGCTGGCTACCCTTCTTGTGAACAAGGCCTCCCTCCAATCAGGATTTATCTAGTAATGGTCTATTTGACTGACAGAATAGCACACTTACTTGAGGCTGACCCTTTATCAGATTTGGCTTTCTGGTGTGCCACGCTAAACATGACAGCAGAACTGGCTACAGAATTTGTGGAGACCCAGTGCAAGCAGGAGCTCATGGATCCTTGTTCAAATATTAAAAATTTCAAGATGACAATAGCAGAGCTCTAACCCTAGTGAGAAGCCCTTCTGAGCATGTGTCCCTGTGTAGCTCACTGCTGGCTCTGAGTGACAGGGAACGTAAATGCCACTGGCAATGTGCACCAGTGCTGGGAGTTCCTTTCCCTTTTTTTTTTTTTTTTTTAGTTCTGACACTACTTAAATCTTTTTGTTTTCTTTTTGAAAGTATAAGAATTGAGGATGACTGGAGATTAAAATACAGGGTCCGGCAGAAATAACAACAACCCCCCTTTTTTTTTTTACAAAATCTTTTATTACAAAATCATAAGCATGTAATTCTGTGACATAACAATATCACACTCAAGCACACCATATGACATTTGAGGTGAAATGTTCAAATTAAAACTATAAATTTACTACACCCATGTTATTACACTGCTAACCACACTCAAGCAGACGTTACTCCCACCGGACCCTGTGTTTCCTTAGTACATTTGAATCATATTTCATGGTTATTTTCAAGCAGACAGCTTAAACTCACATTCCTGTTCCACCACTACTAGTGGTATCTTAGGCAAGTTAAATAACTTCTCCACCTCTGTTTCTTCATTTGTAAAAATGGGGGTAATAATAATATATAACTTGAGATTTTTTTAGGGTTAAATGAGATTATATAGGTAAAGTGCTAAATATAGTGCCTACGGCACCAATTAGCATCTCTATACAAATTAGAGAAAGAGCCCCTCTGGGCCTATGAATTAAAAGAGGGACCACTTCTGGCCAATGAGTCAGAGGACGTTATCCCCTCCAGGCCTATGTTTCAGGCCCAGGTCTTGGCAAGCAGATCTTGGCTGGATTGCAGCCCCACTTACACCCTTGGAAGTCCCCTTTGGGCCAGGTGCAAGGGCTTAAGCATGTGGGTGGCCACGATCACATCTGATGCATAATGAACGTTCCATGAAACCGTCGCTTATGGAAGGCTGTGTAGAGCAGTGGTGAAAGCCATAGCCTCTGAAATCAGACCTAGATGCAGAATTGGCAGTTGTAAAGTTTGTCTTTAACACCCTCCACCCTATTTCTGTGCACCCCTGCTTCCTCCTTAAAGGAAGCCTTCCTCGCCCATCTTGTGTGAAGGAATTGGACACAATCAGACTATTCAGAAAGACAAAGTTGGTCAAGTCCTGATTACAAAGACCGTTTCCTTGGGAGCAAGACTTTCAAGAGGGAGAGTCTGGCAGGATTGTTTGGCCCCGGCCTTCAATTTTGGCCGCTGGATCAGGAGAAAATGTGTACGGGGAGCAAGAACATGACCTTGTGCTCACTACTGACCCTTACTGAAATTTCATATCCCCGGCACGTGGTAAGAAATCAAAATCGTTTTATTCATAGTTTCTTTCAAGAGCAGAAGCCATGTGTTAAGTTCCTTTTAATCCCTGTCATGTTAAGCATGGTACATGCATTTAGTAAGTATCCACTCAATATAATAGCATTATTGGTATCGCATTTTGCAAGATGCTTTCCTAGGATCTGCTGCATTCTGTTTTTACCAAAACCTTATGAAATAAGCAGAATAGCCCTTTTCAGACTAATTTTATAGATGAGGAAGGTGAGACCCAAAAGGGCGCATGGCCTGCTTATGATCACATGGTTGATGGGAGGTAGAAGCTGATTAGGAAACCAGGTCTTTACTCAGATTCCGTGTCCCCTCGTGACACCAGAGATTCCCAGAGACAAGTTGGCTCAATAATCCTCAATGAAATTAGAAAAATAAAGACAGGTAGAGTATTCACTTTTCTTAAAGGAAACTTCCTTGATTTAAAAAGTTATCCTTTATTTCAAGACTATGACTTTCTTCATTTTATGTAAAAATATTTGTTCTTTTATAGTGTTGCTAAGTGAGGATTGTTATTTATTTGACATACTACAACTTGCCAAACTGATCTTTGTCAATCCCCCCAAATGGTTTTTTAAAAATAATTTATTTTACTGCCATGTAAAATCTAAAGGACTGGGAAGCCCTGAGAATATACTATATCATATTTAAAATTATGTACTTATTTTTAGATGGAGGGGAAAGGAGGGAGAAAGAGAGGGAGAGAAACATCAATGTGTGGTTGCCTCTCACGTGCCTGCTACTGGGTACCTGGCCTGCACCCCAGGCTTGTGCCCTGACTGGGAATTGAACCAGCGACCTTTGGTTCACAGGCCGGCACTCAGTCCACTGAGCCACACCAGCCAGGGCTGTATCTTTTAAATAAGCAAATAAGTGGAAGATTTAAGGCAACTAAAAATCCTTATCCTACCAACTTGCTTAGAAAACATCCAAACCAGAGATTAAATGGAAAAAACTGGATTCAGAATGTCTCCAGTTTCAAACTGGGTCAGTGCATCATCATTGGAAGGGGTGTGTGGAGGGTGAAGAGGAACTAGAAAGAACGATCATTCTCCAAAATAACTGGATTGAGTTTCTCTGAGTAACCATGCTTGGAACAACGCCTTTTTGTTTTGTTATTTTCTTTGGTTAGGCTGACCAAATACTCTGCCCAATTAAGGGAAATTGACCTTGGAAACAACTCCCTGGGAGGAATGGCTGCTGCTGACATCCTTGAAGCACTGAAAGCCAGAAAAACAGGTAGAGTGTTTTCAGTTTTCGTTTCCCCAACCTGTCCACATCTACTCAGTCCTAAATGCTGTACTATTCACATCAGCTGGGTGACCTACAATTTAATTCAGTTCTGACATTGTCTACCTGGAGAGAGCATCAGATCCCACAGGTTAAGGGCACAGTCACACAAGATTTTCCTCTGCTTCAGATGCCAGTTGCAAGTCCAGGTTGTCACCTGTGCTTCTGACTGACTGTAAATCAGAGGTTCCCATGACTCCCTCCTTGGGTTCGATTAATTTGGTAGAGCCCCTCACAGGACTCAGGAAACCAGTTTACTCACTAGATTACCAGTTTATTACAAAAGATATTAGAGGATACAAATCTACAGCCGGATAAAGAGATACCTAGGATGAGATTCCAAACAAAGGACCCTCTGTCCTCGTGGAGTTTGGGTCTGCATGGTGGCAGGTGGAAGCATTCTAGTTCCCCAACCTGGAAACTCTCTGAACCCTTTCCTTTTGGGTCTTTATGGAGGCTTTATCACATAGACATGATTGATTAAATCATTGGCCATTGGTGACTGATTTGGCCTCTATCAGGGGGCTGAAAGTTCCAACCCTCTATTCATGGTTGTCTCCTTAGGAAACCAGCACCCACCTTTAACGGAGTTCCAAAGGTCACCTCATTAGCATAAACTCAGTTGTGGTTGAAAGGGGCTTGTTATGAATAACAGGACACCATTTCACCTCTATGGCTCTGAAGCAATTTTTAGGAACTGGGGACACGGGACCAAATATTGTAACAAAAGATGCTCCCCTTTCTTTTATTACTTAGAAAATTCCAAGGGTTTTGGGAGCTGTGGACCTACAACTGTGGACTAGACCAAATAAACATGAGAAACACATTTGGCCAAATGAATGACCAAATATATATTTCTTATAAATCATGATACCGCAGATTTTTATAGGAAATCAGTGAGAACCCTTGGTTTCGAGTGATACAAATCAACTCAAACTTATTTAAGTATAAAAGGAAATTTGTTGACTCATATTACTAAAAGTCCAAGGGCGGTTCTAGCTGTAGGTCCAGCTGGATTCAAGACTTCAAATGATGCTACCTGTCTCCATCTCCTGGAAGATCTGCATCTGTGTTGACTTTATTCTCAGGCAAGTTCTTCCCACACAGTGACAAGGTGGGCGGCATTAGTCAGAAGTTTACATTCTGCTAGTTTAATCTCAAGAAAGGGCATTTCTCCTGATTTCATTGGACCATCATGAGTCACATGCACACCTATTAACCAATCACTGTGCCAGGAAGAAGAAATACACTAAGTGGCCCCCTCTGAGTTATGTGATCACCGCTGGAGAGCAGGAGAATGGAACCCCAAGGGAAACTCAAGATTCTGTTCCAGAAAGAAGCTAAATTGAAAGCTGGGCAAACAAAAGCAAGAGAGAGCCTCTAAAGAGAAAGAGCAGATGAATGCCAGAACCAGAATCTTGCTTTCGGATGATTAATCTGGGAGTAAAGTCCAGAATGGATTTGAAGCTGGGGAAATGTGGGGTTAGGAAGGCCAATTAGAAGGCTACCACAACCATCCAGGTAAAATGTAAAACAGTAGAAAAAGAAAAGAGAGGACTAGTGTAAGAAGTTATTACAGAAATACATTAATTGTCATGGATTATCGCATCAAGGAGATACAGGAAAAGGGTATTAAGTGTGAGGAAAGTTTCCCGGTTAATATAAGAGTATTTCAGAAACCTAAGGCCCAGTCCATCAAATGGAGTTGTGAGATATCCTACCCATTTACTATTATGTTCTTCCCCCTCTCAGGTAAACTCCCAGTCTTAAAAGCTACAGTCACTCCTCAGATGTCTTCAGACAGCTTCACATTGATTTAGGAAAGTAGCAAGAAATCCTATATTACACATTAAAAGTAGAAAAAGGTACGCTCTTAGATGTTTGTGCCTGTCAGAACCGCCGGGGGCGCTGTACAGAGCTTGCGCACGCAGTTGGTGTAGACTGCACCATCACCGCAGATTTTGCACTTGATAATATCATGAGAATATTGGTCCTAGGTAACAGTCCCCTAAACCATCACTGCATTCTAATGGATGAGGACTGTACCAAGGGGCAAGTAGTAAGAGAAAAACAGTCCCCTCAAGTATTAGTGCAAACTGCCTCACCCGCGACCGTCCATATGCTAGTTCCTGTTAGCTCATAGTGTATCTGGAATGGTGCATTGACCTAAACTCTTTCTGAAGCATGTGTTGCCTCTGAGGCTGTAGTGATTTACCTATGTTTACTGTCTGTTGTATAAAGTTGAAATTCTTTTCTGTTTTTAAATTTATGATTTCCTGTTCATTATTTTACAGGTTAAGAACCGAATATGGATGCCATATTTTGTAACAGATGCTGTTTCCATGGCCAATCAGACATGCCTATAAAGACATTGCTTGTTTTGTGATCACATTCTTCACTGTAACCAAGCCCCTTTCAAGTTCTAAAATTTGATAAAACTATTTTATGAAAGTTCAAAGTAGTTTTAATCTTATCATGATTGTGTTTTTCTAAAATGTGGGTTTCACAAGTAAGCCTTAGTAAAAATAGGTAGGATTCTTCTCTGGGGCTTCTTCTATTGTGCATGTGAAATTCATAATTTGAAGAAATTCATGATTTTTATCTAAGAAAGAATCTTCTTTCATAAATATATCTATAGTTGGGGACAATTGGAATGTTTGGAAATAATAACCACTTTCTAAAAGATAACATCCCCCTAAATGGGGATCTTACACAAATAAGGAAACTTCTAATTACCCCCAATTAAGGTCTCAGCTCAATGGGAAAGGGAAGAGATGTGGTTGATCAATGTATGGACGGTAAATTCCATGAAGTTGAATTTTATATACCATGGTAATGTGGTGCAGGGATAAAAAACATGGACATGGGAATTAGATAAATCAGAATTCTCCATGGACAGCTGCTGCTTTTGACGTGTGACCTCTGGCAAGTCAGTTAGCCTCTCTGTGCCTCGGTTTTCCCTTATGTAGGATACAGATAAGAATAACACCTTTGTCATTTGATGAGCGTTGCGTGAGGTAGCACATGTCAAGTATTTTAAGACAATACCGTTTCACAATACACGCTCAAAAATAAATATTACTGGCTGTTATTGTTATTGATGTTAAAATTAAGCAACTAGTGTTCTTTCATTTTAAATAGTTAAGTGAGAAAAATAGAAAAGACTTAAGACCTCTTTATTTTGAACTTTAAAAAATGTCATTTTTCTATGTGCAAATGTAACAAGTGCTGGCAAGCTCATGGAACCAAACTAACTGTGGAGTTGAGGATGAGTATGATAAATTATGTCCACTCTTGAAGATCTCAGCATTTAGTTAGGAAAGCAAGACCCTCATACATTAAAAGTAAACAACAATATAGCATAAGAACTGAAATAATATAAAAATATCTTCTGAACTTAGATATACAATGTGTGAGACCTCCTGGTGCTGCTTTTTTTTTTTTTTGAAATTTGCCACTAACCTCCACGGTGGGGAGTGTAAAGTCTGTGTTCCTCTTTAAAGGTCTTTTGGCAATGTCTATCAAAATGAAAAATATACATCTTTTGACCCAGAAATTCTACTTCTGAAATTTATTTTAGAGATATACTCTTGCACAGGTGCAAGGAAATATGTATAGAGATGTTCGCTACAGCACTGTTTGCAGGGAAATAAGTTACAGGAAATATATGTGATAGAATACTACATAGCCATTAAAAAGAATAATGTGGATATGTCAGTATTTATATGGAAAGATGTCCTAGTAGTACTATGAAACAAAAGAGCAGGCTAGAGAATAGTGTATGTGAAAAACTCATATGAAAAGCTAATCAATGTGATATGAGCCAGCAATTCCAATTCTGGATATATATACAAAAGAACTGAAGACAGGATCATGAAGAAACATTTGTACAAAAAGGAAGGAAATTGACACATGCTACAAAATGGGTAAACCTTGAGAATATCATGTTAAGTGAAATAAGCCAGTCACGATAAGACACACACTGTATGATTCCACTTATATGAGGCAACTAGAGAAGTCACACTCTAAAATGGAATGTAGAACGGTGGTTGCCGCGAGGAGGAGGGGGAAATGGAGTGTTGTTTAATAGTATAGAGTTTCAGTTTTGGAAGATAAAAAAAGTTCTGGAGATTGGTTGCATAATAATGTGAATGTACTTAATACTACTGAACTGTATACTTAAAAATATTTAGGATGGTAAACTTTATGTTATGTGTATTTTACCAGAATTAAAAAAATTTTTAAGTAAGTTCATGTATTATGCATCTGCTGGTACATATATAGGAATTTCTAGACAGTCTATTAACAGTACTTGCTTTTTTTTCATTGCATACTCATTTTTATTTTAATGTTTTTATCATTTTTGAACTGTCAGTGAAAAAACTTAAAATTGTTTGGTAAACATGAGCAATAGCGCTTTTTGGCTGCTATGTGACCGATGCCAAAAGAATGGAAGAAACACAATTTTGTTATGATTTCTTGGGAGGACATAAATAAATGGCAAAGAGTGGTCAGTGAGGACACAAAGATAAGTAAGTTTTCCTAAGTGCAGAGGGCAATCCAGCCAGAGCAGGTAGGGGAAGTTCTGTCCAATTTTAGAAATGTTAAAATGTGAAGGAAAAAAAAGTTCAGGTTGTGTTTAGATGACTGAGCAAACCGACCTGACAAGGGTCTCAGAGAGAAGTGCTTGGGGATGACACTTAAGTGTAATTGGGGCCATATTGTGGCAGGATTTAAATGACCTACTGGGACCTTTAGATTTTGTGCTGATGATAATTCACGGCTGTGGAACACTTTGAGCTGGAGAGTGCCAGGTGGAAAAGGGGATATAGGAAAATTAAAGAGCACATTAGACTGAATGCCGGTTGGACTGGGGAGGGGAGACAGGAAGGAAGTCGGGACACAATAATCCAGGGACAGGGTGATGAGGTTCAGGCTTGGCTCGGGCATGTACCATTTCTTGTCCTTAACCATCCTCTTATCCTTTATTCTTTCATCTGAGGTTCACTCCTTTTCTCTTTCAAACTGCCCAACTCGTACCGACTGGATACATTCGATCCTCATCTGGTTCCAGCCTTCTTTTTTCGTAATTAGCTATCTAGTATTTATAGGCCTCTACAGTCAGATGTGTGGTCACTTAATATGAACAGAACATGTGCTGTGTATGGTTCATCTGAGTTTGTCTACAGGAATTTTTGTCTGGCTCATAAAGCCAGTGTGGTCAGACTCATGTCTGCCGCCACTTCTGCTACTCTGCTCCAGCTGACAGCTCGTAGAGGTTTCTTTCTTCACTCATTTCCTGGCCTCCAGGGCCTTCCATTCCCCTCCCCCACCCCTTCAAACCCCACTTTTTCTGTGAGGTTTTCCCTCACTGCATCAGTCCTCAGGAACATTCCTGTCCCTCAAAGCCCTTAACAGGTCATTTAACAAACGGTACTCATTAGCATATAGTCAAATGTGACCCTGTGTCCCATATTTATGTTTGCATGTATTTATGCATAACCTTGTCTCCTCTCCCAGATTCCTTGAGCTTGGTTAGCCCCCACCCAGTCACAACGATGGGAGGCCCAATAAGAGGTTCTGAATCTCAGCGCTGACACACACAGCAAGCGTCCACCTCTAGATGGTGGTGGTAATCACACAACTCCTTGAGCTCTCTGGGCCTTGGCTTTCTTATCTTTTAAATGGAGTACTGTCTGCTTTGCTTGGGAAAATATAATAGTATGACACTGGGCGAGCAAGAGACAAACCCTGGCTTCAAAACTCACCATCTTGTAGTAACAAGTGTGCTCTTTCGGTTACTTCTCTGGAACTCATTTCTCCGACACATAAAAGGAGGAAGTTAAACGAGATTAGAGTTCTCAAAGAGTGGCCCCTTGAGTTCCTGGGATCCTTTAGAGGGCAAAACTATTAGCATAACAATATTCAGAGTTATTTCGCCCTTTTTACTCTGAGTGTACAGTGTTTCCTTGAAGCTATATGATATGCGATGTCATTGCTGTAATGATAGTTTGTAAAGGGTTTATTACTGAATTCATTATTAAATGAATAATTTAAAATTTTTTCCTGTTTTAATTTCTTAAAAAGCAAATATATATCCTCCAAGCAAAAGTTGAGGTCCTAATAATTTTTTTTTTAAGAGCGAGACATTGATTTTTGTGTTACTCCACTTATTTATGCATTCACGGACTGACTCTTGTATGTGCCTGTACCATGGATTGAACCGACAACCGTAGTGTATGCGGCCCACGCTCTAACCAGCTGACATACCTGGCGGGGGGCTGAAGTTCTGATAGTGTTTTTATTTTTTATCTTCACCTGAGGATATGCTTATTGGCTTCACAGGGGAAGGGAGGGAGAAAGATGGGAGAAACGTGATGGGTTGCCTCCTGTAACGCCGCCCCTCAGGACTGAACCTGAAACCTTTCCATTTGCTGAACACGCCGAACCAACTGAGCTGCAGCAGCCAGGGCCTGATAATTGGTTTGTTGTTGTTGTTTTTTAAGATTTTATTTATTTATTTTTAGGGAGAGGGTTAGGAAAGGCGAAACAGAGAGAAACACCGATGCGCTGCCTGTCGCACGCTCCCAGCCGGAAATCCGCTGGCAACCCAAAGCATGTTCCCCGATCTGGGATCGCAGACCTTTCTGTTTGCAGGCTGATGCTCCACCCACTGAGCCACACCGGCCAGGGCCTGATAATTTTTAAGTATAAAGGGGTTCTGAGAATGGCTGAACCAGATTTGCAGAAGCTCATGAAGGTCATTCATTCGCTCAAATATTTGGGTCTTCTGTGGCCGAGCATTTTTTACATATGGAGGACAAGGTGGTAATAAAGACAAGGTCCCTGCTCTTCTGGAGTTTACATTTGGGACGGATGACAAACGGATATATTAACGAGATAACTTCTGAGAGCAGTAAGATTCATGAAGGCATAAAGCAGGACACCTGGTTCCTGCACAAAATGCACCAGCGATCACAACAGCTAACACACAACAGCGCCATACCTCTGCTTCAGCCCCTTGCCGCCCCCTTAGGCCTTCAGCCCTCTGGTTGCCCCAGCGCGAGAAGGGGATGGGGGTTGGGGAGGACAGCGGCGGGGCGCTAGCGTGCCGTGACGTCACGACCCCACGCCAGCCAATCGCGGGCGGCCCCTGTGGAAGGCACTGCGGTGGCCGGCGGCCTGCGGGCGGCGCTGTGGCCTGTCAGGCGGTCCCAGGAAGCCGCCATAGCAGCCTGCCTTCCCCCATAGCCAACGTCTCCGCTGTCGGCCCCGCGCCGCCGCTATGGCCGACGTGGAAGACGGCGAGGAGCCCTGCGCCTTGTCCTCTCATCCCGGGAGCGCAGGCTCCAAGTCGGGAAGCGACAAAATGTTCTCTCTCAAGAAGTGGAACGCGGTGGCCATGTGGAGCTGGGACGTGGAGTGCGATACGTGCGCCATCTGCAGGGTCCAGGTGATGGGTAAGCGCTGCACGCGAGGCCCGGGCCGCGCCACGGCCTCCGCGGGGTGGGCTCCGGGCGGGGACACGCGCGGAGGTTCGGAGAGCCCCCTGCCCGGAGGCTTGGGGGCGGGGCCGCCCTGCCTTGGGGCGAGGGAGCGGGCGGGGGGCGGCAAGCCCGTGCGGTGGCCGCCGCCGCCGGGGCCGTGGGGTTCCAGTGCCTGGGGCTGGATTCTAACGAGAGAAGCAGGCAGTGCACTAGAGGAATTGAGGTGATTTCAGGTAGCGATGGGTGTAACCAAGAATGTACAGCTGTGTGGTTCGGTGGGAGCTGGGAGGACCCAGTTAGGTTAGTGTGGCCAGCCCGCGACCCCATCCCGAAAAGCAGACTGCGAAGGGTCGGAGTAGAGGCCTGGGTTCAGCAGAGCCCGTAATCGGCTCTGGTCGCACACCGGAGCGATGTTCTGGTCATCTTCCACGAAAAACCATCCCCTCGGTCTGCCCGGAAAAGCTGCAGGGAAGGCAAGGGCTCCCGGCCATTGCGTTTGTGGACTAGCTGCTGCCGTCCTGCTGCAGGCTTTTAAAGCTCCGTGATTCAGAACAGGTCAGACGGCACTCACGTGGCTGGAAGGGGTGCAGTGTGGTTCGAGAATTTTTAAGTTTTGTGAGGCTTGAGTAAGGTAAGCCGTTTGCTTAGAAACACAAAACTTAATCCTCTTCCTGGCCCCTGCCTGTCATAGCATGTCATTTCCTGGAGAAGATACTGCCCTGCTCTGAGTCAAGCCTTTGTAGAAAACCCACCTTTACAAATAAGTCTTATTCTTTTCTGTGATATTTTGAATAAAAATATGGGGGCACGTGAAACCATTCAGAACAGCTTCATCCCGTTTCGTTTTGCATGGCTTGTGTTTTAAGACCTCCGACCACCTTGGAAAAGAGATGCTGTTTAAATGCA
The DNA here is from genome assembly GCA_004026545.1 of Mormoops blainvillei. NCBI lineage: Eukaryota > Metazoa > Chordata > Mammalia > Chiroptera > Mormoopidae > Mormoops > Mormoops blainvillei. The sequence goes on from PVJD01013169.1 coordinate 21,444, forward strand.
AGTTATGTTTTTAAGTAGGGCATTTAAAACTACTATGAGAGCCTCTTACATGTTTCTTGAGGGTAGGTGAAGAAAACTGAGGTTTCTATGATTTGAAAACGTTGTATCTTGCCCTAAAAAATGAGAGAATTGAAGAAAATAACTTACAGAGACTTACTCTCCCGTCTTGATGGATGAAACTTGAAATCTGCCAAAATCAAGAGATTTCTCAGTTTACACTCTCTTTAGTGTGCCCTCTTGTTTTTTATTCTTAAGGACTTGTTTCAGAGAGGATTTACAACAATGGGGTTCAAATATTTTTTATTTTTTACTTTTGAAAGAGCTTGATTTCAGACATGATCCACTTATTTTGCATATTAGGTTTTTAAAGTATGTAGTTTATTGGCCTGCAGTACAGTCCCTTCATCACATACCCCGCCCCTTACTTAAATACTAGAATCATATTTTCCCGTTTGGGTGGCATTTTTAACTTACACAGGTGACTTCATTTTTTGTTCTGAAGCAAGACAGGCTTTGCTAAAAATTTTGTCCCCAAAATTTTCTTTAGTTAAAGAAGAAGAATGTTTGTAAAAAGGCATTTATTTTTCTCCCCAAAGAAGAATTTTAAACTAGTGAAGAGAAATGTAGAATTTAAAGCAATGGTTGAAATCTTGCAACCATTTTTAAATAAACTTTACTTGGGGTATTTAAAGTAGGTTAAAGTATGGGCTATAAATGGCTTCTGTTCCCATTGACTTTCTAATTATAGCAAAAGCATTCTGCTACTGTGGATTAATGTTGCAGATTTACAACAACTATACTTTCAGTTCAGGAAAGTATTCTGGACTAGACCTTTGGATTTGGTTTATGAGGTGTTAAAATCCACTTAGTGGTCAGGTGACGGCAGAAGGAAGTTTGTTTTTCAGACTTTCTAGTCCTTAACCCTAGCATCATTCTAAAAGGTGTTAAGTGTTATTGTACTCCTTAGAAATGTGCTGTCTCAGATATTAGGAACACCATCAAAAGAAACTTCTTTCTTTTATCTGAAACTTTGGGGATTTTCATCTACTTAGGTCAGTTCCTGATAATCTAAATCAAAGCTATAAGCATAATTCAGAGATTTATAGATTCTACAGAAAGAGCCCGCTTAATACCATTTCCTTAATATTTGGAATCCGTCTCATACCAGCTGATTTATTATGACTGACTTCTTGATGCAAGATTTGCCTGTCAGCCCGTTCTGATGTGGTTAACGCTCTTGGTTCCCACTCTCTTCCGTTCTTTCTGAGAGGAGCAGGTGCCGCTGAGGAAGAGAGGAATGGTTTCACTGTTCCTGCCATGTTAGAAAGAGCCAGAGTAACCCTTCCTGGCTCTATTTAACTTGGACGTCTGACACAACTTTTTGGGGCCTTCTTCTCCTAATTTGTAAAAGAGGTAGTTGGACCACAAACACATAACTGATTGCGCAGAACCAGAGCCTTATCTTCGCTGTTACATCACAGTTCTTATGATACTTAGTTGTTTTCCTGTCTGTCTCCCCATTTGCTGTGGATACCAGGACATACATAGCTCCTTCCACAGAGGAGATGCTCAGTAATTCTGGAATTGAAGAAAGTCTTAGGAGGCAGTGGTTTTAGTCCACACTGAGGAGGTCAGGGTTATTGTTTTTTTTAGGTAAAAACGTAGAGAAGCAAATCCCTGTGCATAATCCAGTGTGAGAGAGAAGCAGCTCCACCATGTGTCTATTTTTACAGAATTATTTTTCTCCAGTTTATATTAAAAACTTTCTTTCCTTTGGTTTGAACTTCCTCTTACCCAACTTTGACTCCTCTTCCAGCTAGTGAATGAACCCATTTCATTAGTCCCTGAAATAACCTGTACTACCTACCTCCTTCATCGGGCAGCCTAGTGTACTCGAGGTTCCATTCCTAGTATTTACTCCCAGGCGATTTGTTAAAATACTTTGCCATTGTTAGGTAAATGCTTCGGGCTCAGATGTGCTTTGTAAAGGGAACATTTTCTTAGAAGGAAAAAAAACCCTAGTTTTTATAAAGTATTTTTAATTAATTTTAATTTTTATATATATTATATAGTTACATAATTCAAAAATTTAAGAAAGTATACAATGAAAATTCCTTCCCATTCAATCCCCTCCCATAAACTTTATTATTGGTATCTTGGATATCCTTCTAGAGTTTCTTTATGCATGTGTAAGCAAGTACCAATATATATACATGGCCTATTTAATTTTTAAATTTTATTTATTCAGTTACAGTTTACATTCAGTATTACTTTGTATTAGTTTCAGGTGTACAGCCACATAGTGGTTAGGTAATCATATACTTTATAAAGTGTTCCCGTTTATATTTCCAGTACCCACCTGGCATCATACATAGTTATTGCAATATTGACTATTCCCTATGCTGCATTTTATATCCCTGTGTACACAGCTTATTTAAAAGTGTGTCTTAAAAATAAACTACCCTCAGGCTGAGATTTGCGAACATGCCCTGTGTTATAATAATTTCTGATAGAGCGGAGTATGGCATATTTTTCTCTAGTGGTTGCATCCACTGTCAGGACATATTTTCATCAGAGCTTGTAAAAATAGCGGGTCAGTAACCCTTATAAAATTGCTCCTGGTCATAAGTAAATAGAGTGTCTTATACTTTATTCATCTTTAAACAGTTATGTTCAGATGAGAAATTAATAGTATGAGTCTTTTGTCTCCATCTCTAACTCTTTGGGCTTTTATTTGACTTTGAAGTGTCTGGGTTTTAAAATTACATTCTGAGCATCAGAATGAGAATTGCTGTTTGTTTACTTTTAGATGCCTGCCTTAGATGTCAAGCTGAAAACAAACAAGAGGATTGTGTTGGTATGTTGTAATTTAGTTCTCTTGCTTTTTCAACTGAAGGTTTTCTCTCAGTGGGGATGTTTGAATTTGCTATTAAGATTGACTTTACCAATACACAAAAATAAACTGTAAAGCAGTGATCTATTATTAATATAAAATGTGTTGGTTCTCAAAAGGCCTTAATAGAATTAATCTGCAAGTATTTTCATTGCCTGTAATTAAGAAGAATTGGCTATATTAGTATTTCAGGCATGGGCATCATAAACATTTTGATAATAAAAAAATGAGTAATTCTATTAAGAAAATTATATAAGAGAAATTTGCCAAAATGTTACATAAATTTTGAACATGTTATAGGTCAGTTTTGGTAGGGTTTCATTCTAATAAAGCATTTCAGTTTGCAATACCCTTATGATACAATGTTTAACTTTTCAACTAAGGTAGTAAAAATCGTAAGTCTCTTGGGAATGTAGTTTGTATATAGAAATCTATTACATTTTCCTTATAGTCTAGGACAACAGAATTTGTCCTAGGCTAAATGTTTTAAGCAGTTCAAAGGTTTGTATATCTTAGTTCTGGAAGGCATCACGTCTAGATTGCTATATAAAAATGTTTAAACATTTTCTGAGAATGAAAGGCTAACTTTGGGGAGGGGCTGGGTGCAGGTGAGCAAAGGGAGAAAAAGCAGGGACAACCGTAATAGTATAAACAATAAAAGACAATTAAAGAAAAGGCTAACTTTGTGCTGGTGTGGTTTACATATAGCCTCTTACTAAGGATTTGTGCTGTTTTGATCAAATTCTTTCTCCCTCCTGAAACACTAGAATGAGTCCCCCTTGCTTTCTACCCCCTACAGCCAGTTTTCATAAGAAGTTTCTTTCCTTTTCTTTTTTGCCTGTGTCTTTCATTGTTCTCTTACCATACTGCTCAGGTGGTCAAGCAGGGGACAAATGAAGCTCACATTTGAGACTGTAGTCCAGATTGTGAGTGATTTCCCTCAGTTTAGAATTTTTCTTTCATGTTGTTTGTTTAAAAAATATTAACTTGGGAATTGTGAGGTGTAGGCCAGCTTTCTTTGATTACAAAGAGACCTTTCTTTCCAGACAGCCACTTTGAAAATTTCTTTCTGCTCATCACATGAGGAACTGAACAGCCTATTGGTGACTTAACACAGCTTATCACCACTTCTAGGAAACAACTTAGTAGATGTATAGCTGGTAGTATTTAGAAGCATGTCATCTATTTATAATAGCCTACCATGAACTGAAAACACTTAAAACTCATCTTGGTAAATAGAAATTGGGAGGACATTTTTTAGTAAAATAGAGTAAAATGTCTCCAAGGTCAGTGCATGCATGACTGAGAAGGTCTGCATCTGAGGGAGGCTCAAGTCCTTTAATCTCCTAATTTCAGGAAGACAGCATATGGAGCTGTGTAGGAACTGGGGGCCACCACTTCATCCAGATTCTAGAGCAGTGATGGAAAGTCCCCTAAGCACAGACTTTACCTGTGTAAGTTTTTATTTCTTTATAGGTAGAAAAAATAATTTTTGACCAATTTACCATCTTTATTTGAGATTATGAACCATGATTATTATTCATAATATAAAATAAGCTATATATTTGAGCTCAGTAATTTAAATTGAAATGTGTAATGTCAAGTAATTTTGTTTCCTTTTAGTGGTCTGGGGAGAATGTAATCATTCCTTCCACAACTGCTGCATGTCCCTGTGGGTGAAACAGAACAATCGCTGCCCTCTCTGCCAGCAAGACTGGGTAGTCCAGCGAATCGGCAAATGACAGTGGTGGAAGGCCTTCCTAGTGCAGTTGTCCAGAGCCCTGGCGGATCGTGTTATCAAGTGCCCTACAAAGGCGAGGACACTCCGGGGGACTCATTCTCCGAACAGAAGGAGATGGATCTTTAGTCTTTGAGGACTCATCAAAGGCATGGGTTAGCATGTTGTCAGTTTTATTTTCAGATATTCTCTACAATTAAGAAGATAATTTATTGAAGATGGTCTTTCCTTTATCTCTGTGGTGTGTGTCACACTGCTTAGAAGTGCTGTAAAGGAGGAGAGAACTACAAATTGAGTGATCTGTAGAATTTACTTACTGATATCCAGGGGGCTGTTGAAGTGGTTCCCCTCAGAAGAGAACTTTTTGCATGCTTATGGTTGATCAGTTTTAAAAAAAACAATGTTACAGTAACAAATAAAGTACAGTTTAAAACCCAACTTTTATCCTTAATTTGTTCCCGATATTTATTTTAGACAGGGAAGGGAATGGTTCATGAAATATTTATTTGATATAACAATTCTAAGTTTGGACCAGTGAGCAGGGTAAATAAAATTTAATCTTTGGACATAGGGGATTTCGATTGTCTTTTAGGTTATCGTCCTCTATCCTTAACTCATCAAAGAAACCTAGATATGCACACCTCACTGTTCACTTATTCAGTGGTAAAGAACAGACGTATTTTCCAGTTTTAGTCAGATTATGATGTAATTTAACAGTGTTTTAGGTTGACTGTTAACGAGAGGGAAATGTTTACCACTACCGCATTGGATCAAAAAAAGTTTATTTTATTACACAGTGTTTTAATAAATGGTTTATTCTGTTTACTTCATTTGAATTGTCATTATTGCAGTTTTATGTACAACCTTAAATTTGATGTTAATAAACTGACTTGTCAAGTGAATGCTTTTGTTTCATTTATAAAAACTATTTATATGCTCTTTAATTTGGTAATAAGAAAATTTTAACTTTACTACCTGGAAACATGTAAGTGTGAAAGAATACTTAAATTTTATCCAACTCATTCACATTTAGTGGAGATTATCTTGTAACAGTTTATGGACCACAAGATCATTTTGATTTTTCCATAAAAGAGGCAACTGCTAAAACTTTAAAAAATTAAAATCTTTACCTCTTAATCATTCACTTCTGCAGTTTCAGAGTTGGCCAGTCTGAATCTTTAAGGAATGTGGATATGTAAGAGAACTTTAAAAAGTAATAATTAATAAAAATTGGAATTCTGTATGCATTTACATTGGCTACTACTAATCAGATCTCTCTATAAATCTTCCCTTTTATGTATTTTTTCACAACTGTCCACTGAAAAAATTAATTACAATATACAAATATGTTTGACCATTTGAATGTGCTTGTCATGGGCAATGAACTATTTTAGCAGTTTTTTCACCTTTTTAAAAGGTCGTACCTATAAAAAGAACCACATATTTGTTTTTCAAGTGAAGAGAGAACTATTAAAAATGTTGAGTTATTTTAGTCATTGTGACAGCATGTAAATGTGATGTGGAGGATAGTGGCAATAAGTTGGTTTTCCACAGCAAAACTGTTGGTCCACCACCTCACAAAGCTCTGTTTCTGTTACACATCGGCATCTGAGGGTAGAAGAGGAGGGACAGGGACAGGGACGAAGCAGCACTGGTCCTCGCCACCCTGGAATGGGAGCTCGTCTGCATAAACGTCTGAAAGTTTCAGCCGGAAGAACAGGCTGTGACATTTAATTAGGAGTTCCAACACAAAAGTTAAACATTGAGCAGGTTTTTCTTTCCTTTTGGTGAAACTTGAATTTTATTTTACTACTGTATTGGGGACACATCTGTCATCGTGAGCTATTTAATTTTCCAGCTTTACAAGTTGCCATGTCTCACGGCTGGCATCTGAGTAAACTGACCCCATGAAACTGCTTATTCCCTTTTCTAAAAAATGTCCCCTTTACTATTCTGAAGTGAAATCACTGTCTCTAGACATAATATATAATAATTTAATTGTAATATAGAATAAAAATGAGAGGAAAGTAATTTATAATTACCTACATTTCAGTATGTAAATGCTTGGGTATAATTACCTCAGAAGACTGCATATGTGGATGTGGTGTGATCACTACACGTAGACTGTTGTGCCTCAGAAACACGAACATTTCCATTGAGACTAAATGTTTTTTCAGGAAAACAATGGATTGTGCGTAGTAAAGCTCTGAACAAAACAATGTACAATCTTGATTTACATGTTAGTTACATGTTTGGAAACTAATTTTAAAGCTATGTAAAAAAGTACTTTGTGCTCTTGGCTGATGTGGCTCCGTTGGAGCATCATCCTGTAAACCAGAAGGTCTTGGGTTCAATTCCTGGTTAGGGCACATGCCTAGGTTGCAAGTTTGGTGCCCAGTCAGGCTGCGTGCAAGAGGCAACCAATCAATGTTTCTCACATGGTTCTTTCTCCCTCTCTCCCACCTTTCCCCTCTCTCTAAAATCAATAAGCATGTCCTTGGGTGAGGATAAAAAAAACCAAACTTCTTGTTTATACTATATAAAAAGAAATTAGGTCCTAGGTTTAGGTTTAGGTAATCATAAACTGATTTTTCTACTACATGAAAGGACATTCAAAAGTCATACGGGGCCCTGACTGGTGTGAGTGGGTTGGGTGTCATCCCGCAAACCCAAAGGTTGCCAGTTGGATTCCCAATCGGGGCACATGCCTGGGTTGCAGGCGACTATGATGTTTCTTCACACATCGCTGTTTCTCCCTTCCTTCCCCTCTCTCTAAAAATAAATAAAATCTTTTAAAAAGTCACACAGGATGCTGAACCATATTTAATCATGTGAGATTGTCCCATGTGTTATAAGACATTGAACTTCCCTGGCCCTCATCCACCAAATTGCCAGTGACGCCATCAATCTGTGCCACCCAGAAGAAAGCACATTTTCAGAACATCCCCTTTAGTATATTAGCTTCTTTGGGAGCACCGAGGTAAGTGCTTGTGCGAGAAGTTAACATGTATACTTTGTGCCACAGTCTCTGAGAAATATCCTAAACTGACAGACACAAAACCAACTCTATAACAGGTATAAAGGGTGCAGACTTTTGAATAGCTGTTATCCTAAAAAGAATAGTTCAGGGAATCAAATCCTGCTGATCTTTGCACCCCTCCAGAGGTGACCAACACTTTAAGTCAGTATTTAAAACCTAGAACACACGTGCTTGGAGAACAGTCCCTAGGCAGTCTTCTAGTCCTGAAGAATAAACTCAAAATTGTTTTATTTAACTGCAGCTAATGTAGAAGTCATTAGGATCAGAAAAATAATTTTAAGCGTTGCTTTAGAAGTTTAGTAGATATCTGATAAGAAAGATAACTTACTTAAAAAATGTTTTGTTGCTTTTTAAAGTTATTGCCAAGGACTGACTTCAGGAAATGCCCTGAAAAGAAAATTAGAAAATTTTCATGTTTACTTTAGTAAGCCCTTGTTTAAAAAAATATTTAAAGGAGAAATATTACTAATTTGGATATAAGCAAAATTGGAATTAAAATATAAATCATTTTAAATTTTAAGCTGTTTTATATTGAACACTTGAATGACAAAAAATGCATAAATTCTTTCAGGGCAGCTCTTCTGCCATCTTTACATCATTCCGTTTCTGTTAGGTTTTGTTCAATGAAATATGTTTTACAGGAATAGTATCTTCTCTGCATTTTAATACTCAGCGTCTGATACTCTAAATCCAGGATACCTGGATGTGAATCCTAGCACCACCATTTATGTGCGTGACTGAGCAAGTTATTTCACCTCTCCATACCTGAGTTTCCACATGTACAATATAAATAATAGTATCTACTTTATGAGCTCATTTTGAGGATGGAAGACTAAATGGATTATTAATACACATGTAAAACAGAACGGTTTCCAGTACATGGTAAGTGCCACTGTTGTTATTTCTCTTTGGAAGCTCCTTCAACAGAAGTGGCACTTTAAAAACAATGTATTTTTAATTATGGGCTAAAGCACTCCTAATTGTTCTTAATGAGAATTTTGTAAGACAAAGTTCATTGTAAACACGTTGGATTGATGTTAGATTGCTTGCAGCTCTGTGAGCTTCTGCGAAGGACGGTAATGGGGCTTTAATGACTGCCTGTTACATTTTTTTTCTAATCATTTGCTCAACGTGATCTCCAGATTTTATATCAAGAAAAAATATTGTAGATGCTGAGCTCTCGTTTTAATTTTAGGTATTCCATCTTGATCTTAGTCGAAACACTTCATTGGACCTTACAGGTATGAATATAGAGGTGCATTTCTGAGCACTTAATTTTGGTAATATCCATGTGGTTTAGAAAGTAAGAGATTTTTTTTACAGCCCTCAGTTTTTATCTTCATAGCCCTTCAGAGCAGGGACAAGGTTTACAAGCAATCTGCTGCTTTCTCTTGTCGGTGCGCTTGGTAAAACCAAGTCAGTGATTAGAACAGAACTTGCTTTTCTTACAGTGGCTGCAAGCAAGCTTTCCCTTGGGGAGGTGGCTGTGGTATAGCACGGTAGTTACGACTGCGCACTGGGAGTCGCTCAGCCTGGTTTGGAATCTTGACTCCATCATTTACTACCTGTATCATCTTGCACCCAATCCTTAACTTCTCTGTGCCTATTTCCTCAACTAAAATGAGACTAACACTATTATCTACCTCACTGAGCTGCTATGAAGATTTCCTGAATTAACATATTAACTGCCTACAACAGTGCCTGAAACATAGTAAGCACTCAATAAATGTTGGTCATTATTATAGATCATCACTGGCACAGCTAATCTCTGCCTTAATTACAGAATGGCCTTCAAGAAAATTATATTGTTTGCAGCATAGCTTCTTGTAAGAATTACAATGTTTGTGGGAACCCAGAAGCAGTGAAGTACTGTCAACATGGGTTTTTAGGGGAGTGGTGTTTAACCACCCCCCTTTTTTTAACCACCCCAACACATCTCACATCTGAAACACACATTCCCATCAGCGACAATGGGCTCTCCCACAGCAGTCCCCCCCCAAAAGTGTGTTTGTGTACACAGGGCAGGCAGGAGAGTCAGGAAAGGCTATGTAGGTGAAAATCACAGGTAAAAACTATTGGAACTATTTCAGCACAGATGAAGTGTCCTGTAGTATTTGCATTTTATCCTAGCCTCTAAAGGGCTACCTACTATTTAAAGTTATTGGAGCTTATTTTTTAAATGCAAAGAAATTATTTGTACCAAAATTTTACTGTAATAGGATAATCAGAATTCTTACCAGACCACCCAGGGTGTGATTTTATAAATCCAAAAAATACATAGCATCAAGCAAGCTGTGTGGTTGGTATAATATAATCAGCATTTAACTCTTTAGGGGTGATTCTTAAGCTTTCATTGTTAATAAGCCTTCGATGTGCTAACTTTTGCTCTGCTTTTTCTGGTTTTATACAAATTATGTATTTGTAACATTTACCATACAATTTATTATTTATTGCTTGCCTACTGTGTATGAGGCAATGCCATAATTTAGGTAGAAAAAATTGAATACATACATTTTTGATCTTCAGAGACTGCAGGCTCTGTTAGGGAATGTTAGATTACAACAGAATTGCAAAATATAATGTAGTGAATTTTCTAAAAGACACAGGGCTCTGGGCAGTAGAAAGGCAGACCACATTCTCTTGCAGCATCTATAGTATATGACCACAGGGATCATGTCTTGCGTATGTCACGGAAGCCCATTCCATTTTACCCAACAATAGTTGATACGTGGTTGCTCCATAGCATTTCTGGGGCAAGGCGGTGTGACTCCTTGAGATAAGTTGTTCACGGTGCTTCCACTCCTTGCCTGCCCGCCTGGCCTTCCGGTCTGTCTCCGTCCGCGTGCCCTCATATCTGCCTGGTTGTAGCCTTCTATGTAAGACAAAGGGGCAAGGAGGCCTGCCCACTGACAAACAGACCCTCCTAAGGAAAAAAAAACAAAATAATTTCTTTCTTGAAGAGTCTAGATCTATACAATCCAATAGTGTGGTCACTAGCACTATATGGCTATTTACATTTTAATTTAATTAATTAAAATAAAATTTAAATTTCAGTCCCTTAGACATACCAGGAAATTTCAAAGCTCAGCAGTCACATACGGACAGTGGTTTCCATACTGGCTGTCACAAAATAGGACATTTCCTTTGTGAAAGGAAGCCCCGCTGGACAGTGTTAGTAGAGATCATGCCCTTCTAAGGTTTATTCTGTCAGGATTTAGGCATCATGGAAGCCACCGTCACATCAAATAACAATGAACAACTGTTCATAGTTGAGAAGCTGCTGCTACATGTGTTTTCTTTTCATTAATGCTTAGAGTCGGAAAGGATCACCTTATTCCTGAAATTACTTCTTTGTGTTTGCATTTCTTAATATGCTGACTTGTAAAGCAAAAACCTTTGATGGACCTTCAGCGCAAGTCCATTACGAAACAAATTTGGTTGGTCCTTGAATGAAATTGTCTCAAAAATGTAACATTATAAAAAATATCATGTTATATAGTCTGTAAATCTACTTTTAGATACTTTTCCCCATGCTAATTTTACACAGAGATAATAGAGGACTTGTTCTTTGTATTTTGAAACTGAACTGACACAGCACATGGGGCCTTTTAGTAATGAAATGATCGCTTCTATAATTGTCCAGAGAAATTTAAACTGTTTGGAAAGATCTAAATCTGATGCTCTTACCTAACATATTTTGGCCATTGCAGCCTCAACATCTGAACAACATTCAGCTTTTATATTAAAGAATACAATTAGTCAACAGAGTACTGCCTGATGTGTGGCCTTATTCTCAACAAAGTCTTTATCAAAGAGCTGGATATTGGGTGACAGAATTGAAGATACTTCACAAAAGAAGACGCATGAACAAACAGCACATGAAAGGGCGCCTAATACTCCTCATCAGAAATGCAAGTTCAAGTCACAATGAAATACATCTACGCATCCGCTAGACTAGCTCAAGTTAAAAAGACTGATAACACCGAGTCTTGGGGAAGGCGTGGAGGGCTGGGGATTCTCACAGGGGGGAATGAAAAACGGAACAGCCACTCTGGCAAACAACAAGGCAGTATTGCAAAAAGCTAAATATGCATCCACCCCATGACCCAGCAATTCTATCCCTAGGCATTTGCCTACGAGAAATGGAAACAGATGTCCACAAAAGGACATAGATGAATATCTGAAGCTGCTTTTCTTCATATTTATAATAGTCGCAAACTGGAAACAACCCACATGCCCATCGACAGAACAGTGGTGTAGTCATAGAAAGCAATGCTACTCAGTAGTCAAAAAAAGGAACAAACTACAGAGAGCTGCTACAACATGGAGGACTCTCAAAACATTATGTTGAGCGAAAGAATCCAGGAATAAAAGAGGACCCGACAGTATGATTTTGTTTATGTGAAACTCAAGAAGAGGCAAAACAAATGGATAAAAATCAGAAGAGTGATTGCCTGCTGGCGGGAGTGTTGAGAGGCAACCGTCTCCGCGCCCTAGCGGCGGGCGCAGAGGACTCCCGACAGCGGCGATGTTCTCCACGTGGGTGCCGGTGACAGTGACGTGAGTGTAAACAGCTGTCAAAATTCATCCGACTGTTCACTTAAGGTCTATACAGTTTATTTTATGTAAAAATCTGCCTTTTTTTAAAAAAGAGGGATGGATATTATTTAAGACCACAGCCAACACCACTTTATACTTGCTACTAAGTGGAAATGCAAGAAAATGCATTCATGGTTCATTAATGGTTGTTCCATTTGTCTTATGGTTCAGCTCTTCAAGAAAGCACTCAAATCAAAATAATTGTGTTTCTCATCTTGCCCTGGTCCCCTGTGGAGGTAATCTGAGAAAGCTCCTTTGGAGTTCATTAGAAGTGCTATATTTTCAAGAAGTTTATCAACATTTGGAAGAGGTGACTTTTTTAAAGGGAAATATTTTTTTTCATTCCAATTCTCTTCTAGCACACTTTTCAGGATTTTAAATGTATGAAGTCTAAGCGCTGCCCTCCAATTATAAGGCGAAATTTTAGTGTAGCCTGAAATTCCTCACTGAACTCTGAACTCTGACAATACTAATTTATAACCTTTCCAACAGTGAGTTTAAATCTTAAGGATAAAAGATATGGACTTGGGTCCATATGCTTTTAAAAGCCCTTCCTGGCACTCAGGCTATAGCGCTGGGTTTCTGTCAGACGAATGGCCCAGAACTGAGGTCCTGTGAGTATATACAGACCTCCTGGGAAAACTCAGGAGTGGTGAAGTCCTCCCAACTCCACAACCCTGTCGCTCGATCCTTACATGGATGTAAAGTAAAAGGAGTCCTCACGCTCAGCTCTCAAACCCATCATCGAGCCATGAAAATGCCCCAGGTCCTCCCAGCTTAGCTCAGACGAACCCTCTGCCACCTCTACCCACACGGACCAGGTGGGAGGGATCCCCCTGCTCTGCATAAGACCTCCCACAGCTCAGTGGTCCAGTGGTCTCAGAAGTCCAGTGGTCCAGTGGGAGCTGCAGCATCCTGTGCGCCCACTACAGGCCAGCACCCCTCCCTGCCCTAGCACTCACGGTCTGGCCACCACCTGCTGAGGACCATCAGCCTAACCCTGTCTTCATCTCTAGTTAGGTCAGACCACGCGAGAAAGGCAGGCTTCCAGGTCACCTTGCTTTCTCTTCAATCTAGTCCCAACTAGTTCTTTACATCTTCTTTTATTCCTCCATCTCCCGCTCCTCCCCAACCTCTGAAACTCTCCCTCTGATATTTACATCAACAAAATTTCCTCCATCCTCACCCTCTTTGTAAGTTTCCTTCTCTTTCTTATTCTCACCAACACCTGGTTCTTCCCTGAGGACATAGCTTTTTCTTCAACTGCACTTCTCCCTTCGGACCACTGGGCGTGGCGATGGGCAAGACGTCTTCATTCCTCTTCATCCCTGCTTCCCTCTAAAAACACAAAGCTTTGATTCTCGTGTCATTGACCACCACTCACTATAACCTTCTTGCAACCCCAGAGTCACAACCATTCAACCTGTGAAGATGCTAACTCTGCACGCTGTCACTACTCTTTGGATAATTCTTGGTGATTTCAAAATCCACATGGGCCCTGGCCAGGTCACTCAGTTGGTTCGATCATCATCACAATTCACCAAGGTTGTGGGTTCGATCTCTGGTTAGGGCATATGTCAGAGTCAACCGACATAAATAAATGGAAAAACAAATTGATTTCTCTCTCTCTTTCTCTCTCTTTCTCTCTTTCTCTCTCTCTCTCTCTCACACACACACACACACACACACACACACACACCAACAAATAAATTTTTTAAAAATTTAAATAATTCACACAGATGATGCTTCTAATATTCGGGCCTCTCAACTCCCCCCC
>PVJD01013170.1:0-35496 GCA_004026545.1 Mormoops blainvillei
AATGTGTATCTATCCACAATTGAATCTAAAAAACAAATTAAGCAAATAAGAAGAACAGAGAGAATCATGGGTACAGAGTGGTTTTTTTTTTTTTAAGATTTTATTTATTTTATTTTTAGAGGAGGAGGGAGAAAGAAAAGGTGAGAAAAATCAGTGTGTCGTTGCCTCTTGTGCGTCCCCTTCTGGGGACTTGACCTGCAACCCAGGCATGTGCCCTGACTGAGAATTGAACTGGTGACCCTTTGGTTTGCAGGCCGACGCACAATCCACTGAGCCTCACCTCCCAGGGCCTGAGAGGGTTTTGATGGTTGCTAGATGGGAGGCGGGTTTGGGGGAATGGATGAAAACGTTAAGGGATTAAGAACTACAAATACGTAGTTATATAATAGCCATGGGGATGTAAAGTACAGTATAGTAATGGAGTAGCCAAAGAACTTATACACATGACCCGTAGACCTTAGCAATGGTATGGGGATTATCTGAGGGAGTGTGGAGTGGTGGGTTCAGAGGGGTAAAGAGGGGAAATCAGGATAACTGTAATAGCATAATCAATAAAAGGTAATTTTAAAAAAAGGAAGGAGGTCTCACCACAAATGTAATCATTGAAAGATATCTGTAAATCAAATCGGTATCACCCTTAATCTGTCTTAAATACATTCTTACCATCTACATTTGGGTGGAGGGAATATTGGAGGCTTTTAATGAATGGATGTGTCATCGGTTATCTTGAAAGTCAGGATTTTTAGGCCTAAGGGAGAGGCATCAGAGCTGAGAAGGATTCATCGTAATCCATGCAGTGGGAGAAGTGGATCTAGGAATGTTTCTTCTGTAGAAGAGGCTGTTCAGGAGATACATGGTGGCTCTTTTAAAGTGTTTATAGGGTTGATTTCAGCAAGATGGATTTAGATCCAGGTGGTCATTTCTCCTTCCATTGGCGGTACACTTTGGCATTCTGTATTAAAAAAATAGATTTCTAAGAGTGCTGTCTCAGGGTCTTCAGTTCCAGTTGCTGAAGGTATTCAGATGGACTCACTTACCACTCATCTGAATTATCGTAATGGAGGTTTACACCAGGAATTCCTGATCTTTGAATTCTCTCCATCATAAAGGGACTGTGATTGTATTGCATATGAATTTTAAGGCAAAGTGTTCTGAATAAATCTAGTCATGGTTCTAAGGTCAGATCTGCTCCTTGTAAATTCTTTTTCTTTTTAAAGACCTCAGTCTTGGGTGCTCTTCACTTTGTGAAGATTATTTAATTCCGTGGTCATTGTGTGTGTTGAACTGGAACACAGCTAAGCTAGTCTAGTCAGTCCTCCAGGTGTCTAGGTTTTTCCTCATAGTCTTGAGCTCTGAAAGGTAAGGTCACTTAAAAGCAGTATCTTGACATTTTCCCTGTTGCCGTTTGCCTGTATGTTTGGTAATCAAAATGGGAATTGAATTCAGTTATTTGGGATATACAGGTTTTCATTTCAGATCACCTAAGTGACACCCTTAAGGAAGATGTTCATGCTTTACTTACCATAACCCCCCCCCGCCAACCCTCTCTCTTTTTTTTAACTTGTCAGTTTTGAGACTGAAAAGGTTTTTGTGATGGCTGAAATATGCCTGAGAGAATAATATGGTCTCCATTTAAACAGAGTGGAGATGCATCATTACAGTAAATGGGTATTTTATAAAACATTTTTTTGGGAGGGAGTGGGGAGAAAGCGGGGTGGAGGCGTGCACGTGGAGTCAGTCTTGTGAGGAAAACTGAAATGAAGTCTTCAGCTTCAGAGTACCAGAGGGCACTATGGATTAATGTTCTGGCCCTTATTCAGCGTCCCGTCTCTTCAGATACTTGGCACTGATTCGTTCATTTCAGAACTGAAGTCTTAAGAATTAAGAGGAGAGAGAATGGAAATACATCATTTTCTCTGCCAAGAGAGGTACTTAAAAACTGGGAACAGAGGAGGGGACGTTAACAAATCAGGCCTTGGCAAGGAAATCTGTCATGAATCAGCAATGGCTTGTAAAGTCTCTGTCGCTGTGTTTTATAAAACTAAACATTTGCCACTAAGAACGCTTGTCTCTTGCTTACCTTTAGGCTCAGCTTCAGGTTGCTCTGCGGGGGGTGGAATATGTTTTTTTCCTGCCCATTTTGACAACATTAGGTAATTAATTTACAGCTGGCTCAATTAGACTCTAACCCATACAGGGTGTGCGTGGCCTTTTAAAGAGCCTTTGATTTGATGCTAATTGAACTGGTTGTAGCAGGGACAGCCAAACAATTTACATTTATCTTTGGCAGGACACAAGGGCTCTCCCTTCATATGGACAGCTGAATTTTCTTTTTTTTCTACCAAGTGTGGTACTAAAATGCTGTGTGCTTATTTTAGTTTTCCAATTTAGAAAACTTAGAAAATGACAAAAGCCACATATATTATTGTAAATGGGAAGAGTTAGATAGATGAGCAAGAAAGAAAATAAAGATCATAATCTTAACACAACCCAAACCATTCACAACCTGGCATTTGTCTTTCTGTACTTTTCTTCTATATAAGGGAATGTGTGAATTTGTATATATAAATGCTTATATATGTTTTGTTTTTACAAAAATGGGTCCCATCTACAAATGGACTTGTTATCTTTTTTCCTACTTAATAAGTTGGAAAACTTTGTTGTTTCATAAAATGTTGTTCTGCAGCATTTTAAATGGCTTATATAGCAATTCATTGTGTGGATATAGCAAGCATATGTAAACAGTGTTATTATTGGATACTTAAGCTCATTCCAAGTTTTTCATATTATAATCAGCATTGTGATATCTTTTTTATTACTGAATTTTTGTTAAGTTCTTTAATTATTTTAACAGATAAATTTCTAGATTACTTTGATAGGGGCATGTATGTTTTTAAAATTTTGATGCATGTTACCAAATTACATTTCTCAGAGGTTGTATCAGTTATATCATATCATATAGCACAGTATAGAAAGTATTGACTCAAAGTTGGGTTATGTATGCCATGATCAGTGATTTTGTTGTTGCTCCTGAAATTTATGTCAACTGTGTAAATAAATATTCTGTTCCCAGTATCAGGTGAAAGAAGCCAGTTTATCTCATATAGTATAATAGAGTATTGATTATTTTAATAATTATATATATATGCGCACGCATGTGTGTAATGGTATGGAATAAAAGAACAAGCAGCTGTTTCATTAAGAAAGAAGTGTTTTTTGTTTCTCCCACCTGCAGGGAAAATTCTGAAACAATGTCATTTCATATGCATAAGGACCAACCTAAGGAATATCGATGTAAAATCAAAAGAAGAGGTGGATAGCTTTGCTCAGTTTATGAAAAATGAAAATATGTTTTACTCTTCAGGTGGCAAAGCTCATGGATTTGTTGACTGTCTGATTGGTGACTAGAGGAGCAAGATAAAGCCTGGCATCTCCAACTAGGGTAGCCTTGGAGAAGCCGCACAACACCTTCTCACAACACCTTGTCTAAATTTCTGTTTGGGTACCTATTACATTGTTCTGTATTTTCCTTACTTGTCTAAACCACTGGCTGGAATTCTCAAGAGCTGGAATTGAATCTTGTTTTCTGTATTTGCAATGTCCGAAAGTTGGACATACAGTTGCACACATTGCAGGTGCTTATTATTCACTGAATGAGTACTACAGATTTGCAGGAGAGTTAAGATTAAAGAAAATGATCTTTCAGATTATCTGGGATACCTCCCACCCCAAGCTTAATATCTGAGGAAACTGAGGCCCAGAAAGATTAAGTGATATCTCAGGAACAAGTTAATGATCAAGGAGAAGTTGGAATTCTTGTATCAGTGTAGTCCCCAGATTGTTGTAGTACTAGGATTTTTCCCAAGATGGTGCTTCATATGAACATTTAAAGTAAATAGTAAAATTCTCATTTTATATGCAGTGGAACTTCCCTAATTCCTCTTTTTCTTCTCTGGTGATATCAGCTTCAGTTTTTGTTAAAATTCAACATACTCTTAACATTTTTTTTTCCTTTCTCTAATATTTTCACCTTTCTAATTTTGTTCTCAATAGACATTTTAATTTACTCCCAGCAGTACTGCCATCTGGATGTCAAAATATATTGAATTGACCTCTTATCTGGAGATCCAAGTGAAGGTCTCAGCTACCCCAGAAGTGAGGGAGTTAGCCAGGAATTAAGGCAGGTAAAGCAAAGGCTTCTCCCAAGGTTCAGGTGCTGCTTATCCACCTGCCTGTGATTTGTTTCACAGTGGGGCGAATATGTGCCTTGTTTTTCAGTAGAAAGAAGCTTCTGAATACAGTTTCTCTTTGGAACTTCACAGTTTGGCATTCCAAAGTACTGTCTGCAATAAAAGTTGGTACTAATGGTAAACCAGGGGAAAAAGGGAAGTAAAGAGAAGTTTTAACATGTTTGCATTTTAATTTTTTTCCTGTGGCTTTTTCCTTTTTCCTTTCTTTGTAAATTATTACAGAGTTTTATTAAAGTAGTAAGTTCTAGAAATTAGACACCGTGGTAGTTAGACCAGTCTGGGATACTGTACTCTTAGGTTCCATAATATTTCATACTATATCTTTTTATTGTATGTTAAATGATAGGGAAGTATAATAAAATGTACCTAGAGAGTACTTATCTATTTTATGTCCTGTAACATTTAGTACTTGATGCTAATGTAGCAGATCCTGACTCAGAAAAGAGCAGAACTGGTTATAGACCAAGAGGAGGATGACAGGTTCTTTGTTGTAGGCATAAATTCAGCAAAATCATAGAATTTGAGACCCTAAAGGGGACTTCATAACGTCTAGTCTAAATCTTTATAGTTGGGGAAAGAATTAACTTCTGGTTCTGGGTCATTCAGCAGGTGAGAGAAAGAGAGAGGACAGAGAGAGCGAGTGAGTGAGTGTGCTGTGGGCTGAACCTAGGACTGACTGAATGTCCACTTTGCTGGGCTTTTAATTTTCTGATCATAGTTGAGGCATTTAGTCTAATCTCTTTTTAGAAAAGCATACTCTTTGATGTTTTGTTGGCTTGAAACCCGTTCTTGTGTCCAAAGGCACCCAAAGACTACCAGGCTGCTCATTTTTCCTGATTTTCCTGAGAATCATGGGTCATTCCATGATTCTCAGAGGGTGGGTTTGTATAGGACCAAAGTGAAAGCTGTGCTGTGACAGTACTTAGAGAATTGTCGTGAAGGAAATGACTTATCTTTTTAAGAAAACAGTGAAAAGACAATAAGGGGACTGTTAGTTGATAAAACAATTGACGCTGGATGGAGAAAAGCCTCAGGTGGCAGATGGTCATCAGCCTTTTGCAGCTGTATTGCTATCTTTGCCATCTCTTGTAGCCTATACCAATGATCTTGGCCAAGCACTTAACCTTTTCCTCTTAGGAAATCCAGGGGAGGGTAAAGTGCATGATTTCTAAGGCACCTTCTAAGTGTTTAATAATTATTCTTCAAAATGAGTATCTTTACAGAAGTTTATTCACATGATCAAATAATCAAACATGGATTTCTTGCAGTCCATTTTATTACTGTTTTGATGGTTTTCATGGGAATTTGGAAAATGTCTACAGACTTAACTATGATCAAGCTGCTAGGAGTTATTTATAGAACACCCACCAGGTGCTTGGGGGCTATAAAAGAAATAGTGTCCAGTTTAAGGAGACTAGAAAGACTTCCTTATCTCAAGGTGGGGATGGAGGGCATTCTTCCCTTTCACTGGATTTAAGCTCTCTGAGTGCAGGGCCTTTGTCTCTCTTTTATAGGGCGAGGCTCAGAAAATACTGGCTTCATGAATGAAACAATGAATCCACTTGTGCGCCTTGCTTATATTTACTGAAGATTTCCCACTGAGATTTATTGTTTTCTCCAGTTGGTAAATGCTGTTAACTTGAATAAATTTCCCAGAAAGTATTCCTCACCTTCTGTAGAAGAATGAGACCAAGGTGTTCTGGGGCTAAATGAAAAACCCATGAATACTATTGGGTTGTTCAAAAAGTCCATTACGTTTTTTCCTGTAAAATAAAAAATGCATTTTTCATTTTCACCAATAGCTTTATTGATTTGGATATTTTGAATATTATTGGCTATCTCCCACTATTGGCTTCTTGTGGGTAGAGCCCAGGGGTGCTGCTTAACAACTTCCAATGCATAAGACAGCAAAGAATTATTTAGCCAAAATGTCAATAGTACCGAGAAACTTTGCAAGCCGCTTTTGACATGTTTGATCAGTCACAGCACCTCCTCCACAAATCATTTTTTGCATTTCAGTGCATTTGCACCTTTCAAGAAAGGTGTGTTTTCACCTTTCTTGAAAGCATGATATGTTAAAAATGTTGGGTTTCTGCTTCCATCTTCTATATTAAAGTAACTGCATAAAAATTCACCAATTTTGATGTTTTTTTAAATGCGTGATGATATGACAGCTGTCACAATACAGTCGAACAAAATTGTTTCAAATGAAGTTAAAAACAACCAAGCACTACTAGAGCCACTGTATGGAAACAATGTAATGGACTTTTTGGCCAACCCAATACATTTCTTTCTTAGAAATTCACTTTAATAATAGCATAGTGAAAGCACTGAGATGTCTGCCTAAAAATAACTTTGTTTAATCCAGCGTTTCCCAAACTTATTTGAATTCAGAATCCTTTTCATTCTACTCCCCCATGGAATAGTTGTTAATATCCTGCAGAACGTTGACCTGTGAGGAGAAAGCCTGGTGTGGAGAGTAGTAATATGGAATAAAAGCAGCAACATTAGTTAAGAATAATTAATTCCTACTGACAGAACATATATGTTAAGCATTGCTTCTGTCAGCTCTGTGTGAAGTGGTAGACTGTAGGTTTCAAGGTTTCTCCCCCCACCCCACCTTTAAAAAACTAGTCTGTGCTTCATTGGAGATTTAAGGTTAGGTGGTACAGAGATTAAAGTAAGTGGCAAATGATCTAAAAATTATTTTACAGTTATGGAAGTTGAATGATAAGACCTTTACTTTGTATCAAGGGCTGTCCTTCCAGGTACTGTGCAGAAATAATGATGAAAGGAGTCTGTGTGTGCTGCTTCAGGGGCTAGTTGTCCAGTGGAAGAACCAGACATGTAAATAGATTATAGCAACAATGAACTCAAATATGTAATGAACAAAAATAGGACAGAGGAAGGAATGGTATTTTCCCCCCAGTTTAGAACAGGGTTGCTGTTAATACAGTAAGCCAAAACCATACTGATTGGATTCCCTCTCTATCCGCCAAAGTCCTATTAATACGAGATTCAGATCACTGGGCCTCTGTATGTTTTCCCTGCCCTAGAGTTTATTGTATCATCTGTAGTCAGAGCCTTACTTACATCCCTGTCACTGGCCTTATGTCCCTATATCTACAGGGCCCGAAGGCACAGTATGTATAATACCCATAGTGCACACTGGCTGTTTTGTCTAGACAAGGCATTGGGGCTATGAAAGTTAACTCACTTTAAGTAAATTCAGTAAATGAAAATAGGTTATACAAAAACATAGATTAAGAAGATGGTAGTCTTAACTTCTTTAAGAGTATGGTTCCTTTTGATAGCTTACCACCTCCCCAATTGCCTAAATATGACTTAAGTTGAAATAATTCAATTACTTTTTGGTAAGAGTTCAACAATTCCATATCATGAAGTGTTTTTATTTCACATAAACATTTTGGCATCATTAGTTTTTGCAGGTCCTTTCTCTTTTGTCCTGTATTTCATCTGGAATATCCTAAGAATAAGTTGAGTTTGGTATTCTGTTCCCTACTAGTGGTTGTGTTTGATGCCCAGGGTCCTCAAGGTGTTGATTGAAAACATTTTCCTTTAAAGTATTTGTAGCCACATGCATTTTGGGGGTGGAAGTGGAGTTGATTCCCAGTACAGCACAATGGAAATAACTGAACTGGAAGGTAGCTTGATTTTCTAGTTCTTTTTCTTTGTGATCTTGGGCAAATAATTTAACCTTCCAATAATTGAGGAGATTGGACTACAGTTAGCACAATCTCTTCTAAGGATGACATTCCATGATTCTCTGGGGAGGATTCACTTCCATGGAGAAGGTTTAAAAGTGGATATATTTTTAGGTTGAATGGCTTTGTTCATTTAGTATCTCCCCCCGCCATGCCATTTTAGAGCTTATCATGGAGTAAAACCAAATTACCTAGCACTTTCAAAAGGCTGCCATTCTTATCCTATGTTTTATTTTGAAGGGAAGACTAAATAAATAAATAAATAAATAAATAAATAAGGCAAAACAAGCTTGTTCATATCCATGAATCAGAACAAATTCTTCCCATTTTTCTCTATAGACAGCATACATATTCAATGAGGTGCTGCAAAGTCTTAACTGCAAAAGAAATATTTGGTTGTATTTGCCATCCTAAATATAGGAAGAATTGTACTTTTTAGATACATTTTGAGTGTTTTCATCTAGAGTTGAGGCAAGAAATTGCCTTGAGTGGAAAGGCCTTGTTTATAGGAAGATCGTTTCTGGTTTTATGATGAATGTGTAGTGTATCCTTGGATGTGTCACAGAATCTTTCTGAATTTGAGCATCCTCAATGGTTAGATTTGACATTATTCTGATTATGAAAAGCTCTGTGATTAGACAATTCCAGGCACTTATTTTAGGCTCCGTCCTGTTCTTTTCCTTGAAAGATTAATAATATCCCCATGTCATCTCCCACAGAACCCCAGACATTGTTGATTTCTGAGGGAAAGGAGAATTTTAAAACTTTAAATGGTACGTTCAAGAAAATTATCTTGTGTTATCTATTGCTGTATAACGGCATTGCCACAAACTGAAAGTTTTTATGACTTAAAATAACATATTTATTCACTTACAGTTTCTGCGGGCCAAGAGCCTGGGCACAGCTTAGTTGGGTTCTTTGCAAGGCTGTAGTTAAGAGATTGCCCATGGATGGAGTCTCATCTGAATGCTTGTCTGGAAAGGGTCTGCTACCCAGTTCTCTCTGGTTGTTGGTGGAATTCACTTCCTTGTAACTGTAGAGCTGAGGGTCTTATTTTCTTGTTGGCTAGGGGCTGTCTCTGCCCCTAGAGGCTGCCTATAGTTACTTGTCATGTGAAGTTCCCTCACATGGCTGCTCACTTTCTCATAGCTAACGAGAGAGAGCAAGACAGATCCCAGTCTTTTGTAATATAATCACATAATCATGAACATCTGTCATCTTTGCTGGATCCTGTAGGTTAGAAGCAAGTCACAGGTACATCCCACACTCAAGGAGAGAGGATCATAGAAGGGAAGGGCATGGACACTAGGTGAGGATCATAGCCATGCATAGGGAAGGCAGAAACTTTTAAAATTTATTTGTTTATTCTTTTGGATCTCTGCTTAAACATCTTACTTTATAGTAGAACCTCAATAACCATTGACTGACTGACTGACTGACTGACTTAAAATACTTTTGTTCAGTTAAAGCTTCCAGCACTATGGTGTTTTTGTGCCATTCTCTCATCAGATATTAGTGAAGGTAAGATTTGACGTCTTTTCATTCTTCTGCCTCCCTACCCATCACTGCACCTGTAGGTGTTAGGTGCTCATCATCTATTTGTTGAAGGATTGTAACTATTGTTCCAATAGCAGCATTGGGTTAATTTGAAGAAGTTCCCTGCCATACATTGAATTATATACTTCCATTCATATGTTGAAGCCCTGACCTCCAGTGTGATGATATTTGGAGACAGAGTCTTTAGGAGGTTATTAGATTTAGATGACACATGAAGGGCTGGGCCCTCATGATGGGATTGTTGCTCTTATGAGAAGAGGCACCAGAGTGAGCCCTTTCCCTCTCTTGTCTCTCCTCTCTTCTGTCTTTCTCTTTCTCTCTCCCCCTTTGATTTTGTCCTTGTCATGTGAAGATACAGAGTGAAGGTTGCTATCCACAAGCCAGGAAGAGAATTCTCATCAGAAACGGACCGTGCTGGCACTTTGATGTTAGATTTATAGTCTCCAAAACGGAGAAAATAAATGTCTGTTATTTAAGCTACCCAGTCTGTGGTATTCCATTATGGCAGTCTGAGCTGACTAAGACAGTCTCCCTCCCCTACCATCCTCTTACTCTGTCTGTTTCAAGAGCAACAGATAAGAACTTAAGTGCAAGCCCTGGCTGGTGTAGAGCATTGGCCTGCCAACCGATGCGTCGCTGGTTCGATTTCCCAGTCAGGGCACATGCCTGGGTTGTGGGCTGGGTCCCCAGTAGGGGGTGTGCGAGAGGCAACCACACATTGATATTTCTCTCCCTCTCTCCCTCCCTTCCCCTCTAACAATAAAATAAATCTTAAAAAAAAAAAGGACGTAAGTGCAAAATTTGCAAAATTTGCAAAATTTGCAGGATGGCAGTGACCCCTGGCAACCAGTGAGCCAGGGAGAATGGTGTTTAATTGCAACCATTCACATTCTTTGTTGAGCTTTATTCATAACTATTTGTGGAAGACTCCTAGACTTTTTCTTTTTCTGGGGAAAATGATATCTAAGCCATAATGCCCTTGGTTTTTAAGTATAGTTTTTAGACTGCCAAACAGGAACACTTAATGAAAACAAAATGTTGCTGTTGAAAAGCCGCAATGATGGGAAATTATATAGTGAATTCTTAATTTCTTATTCCTGAGCCTCACCTTTTTTTTTTTAAACTTTTGAAATTCAGGTGTTTGTTTGTTTGTTTGTTAATTTATTCATTCATATGTCGAGATGTAGAGGGCTTAGTACCCCTCTCTCAGTTTTCTACTTTTCTGACTTTGGTAAACTTGCTTTTTCTCACTAGATTCCCTCTTGGTAAAATTGGGATAGTCACATCTTTCTGAAAAGAATGAAATATAATTATATAAAGCTCTAAGCACATAATAGATGCTCACTGGATGGCAATTTGACTAATTGTGGAGGAATGATTAACTTGTTACTTTATTTATTCAGTTTCATTTATCATACCAGCAGTGGTATCATGATATATTAGAAGTAAGATGATAGGGATGGAGAAGGATCCAAGGTTATCTCATTATCTTCCTTCTGATTGAAAACATCTTGAATTCTTGAACAGGGATCTTAAAAATATTTCTAAGCGATATAAAATTTATTTGTTTTTAATTATTTCAGTCAAAATTATCAAGCAGTGAAGGGTTTTTTTTTGTTTTGTTTTGTTTTTTTGACCTGGTACTTCATTGCAATTTAAGGACTCAGAAGTGGTTTAGAGGGAGGATCTTAGAATTTAAGAAGTCCATCCCTTTCATTTTATAGATTTAGAGGGTGAGGGCTTTGTGCACTGATATCTAATTATGTGGAGGAGAGGAACCAGGAGTAATAAATCTCATCTTTTATGCAAACTCAACATTTTCAGAAATTCCATTGAAAGAAACACTAAACAGATTTAGACCCGTGAAACCCACTGTGTTCAGCCTGAAATACCTGTGCCCGCATGTGCCATCTCTCCATCGAAAGGACTATGTAGCTGCTTTAGGAGTCAAGTGTCAGACTCCCTTAGTGTTCAAAGCTCAGCTTCCTAGATAAAGGTGGATTGTGTGGGTTTTTGGGGGGCCTAGGGAAAGAGAGGAGTAGAAACTTCCAGCTTGGGGCTCTTGCTATTCATTGAGGGTATTTAGGACCTGTGAAAACACATTTAGTTCCCTGAATGGCAACACATAAATAGCACTGACCCTTAACTGAAAGGGAGGAGACCAAATGGATTAGAGGTCAGGACTTTACAGTGATGACTGGTGGCCTGGTGGTGCCTGCTGAAACGGTCTGGATTTTTTCCCTCTCCACTCTTGCCCTTCCCTCCTTCCTGGGCTTCGAAAACCTGGAAGGAAGGTGGAGGGACTATAACTAGGATTTGATGCTGAGGGTTCCTGGGTAGACTGGAATTTCAGAGGAGTGGGAGGCCCCCAGCCTTTTTAAAACCAGTATATTACAACCTGACTGCTACCTGCAGTTTGCCAATTACCCAATTATGACACAAATTTGCCCATTTAAAAAAAAAAAGTAGTCTGCTGCTATTCTTTCTTATACAAGGATTTTAGTCACTGTACATCTTGTGTCTTTAAATAATGTATTAGGAACATTTTCAAGTCTGTTAAGTGCTTTTTTAATGAGAGTGTGAAGATTTTAATGGGACTAGATTGCTTTTCATGACATTTCAGAGTGACTTAATTGTAACAATGTTGAGAGTCTGTATTTTAAAGTTTGCTAAGTATGTCTGCTGTGGATTATAGTCAGTCACTTAAAAGGATGGATGGATGGATAGTGGAACCAGATAGCTTTAGCTCTTTGCAAATATGGTTATACCAAACCAGGCACAGATCAGGTTTTTCCTGAACCTTTTAATTAAACAATTGGAACAGAAGCCAAAACCGAGGTTAGTGGGGAAAGTTTCACAGATAGTTTCTTTAAAACTTGGGCAGCATTATGTGTCTGAGGGTATTTCCTATCTCCTTTTACAGAGCCAGGAGGCTAGGCTATCTTTCTTTGTTTATATTTCCTTTTAGTCCCTGAACTCTTCTCTGTTCACTTAGAAATATACCTGTTTTATATCTCATTTTTTTCAGATATTGTGTTCTTAAACTACTGTCACTACCAGATTAAGTTTACTTTTTTAGTGATGAGAATTTGAGACTCATTGTGAAACTGAGTATTTTTTGTATTTGTTTCATTACCATTTATACCCCTTACACCCTCCTCTCTGCACAGTCACCACACTGTTGTCCATGTCCATGGGCTCTTTCTCCTTTTTTGCTTGATCCCTCCACCCCTAACCCTCCTACCCATAGCTGTCACCCTGTTCTCTCTCTGTGAGTCTGTCTCTTTTTTGCTCGCCAGTTCAGTTTATTAGATTCTACATATGAATGAAATCATAAGGTATTTGTCTTTCTCTGTCAATTTTTTTGTCTTCAAAACAGTGAAGTTATTTAGAGGTCTTTTCCTGCACAAATAGTCTTAGGAATTTAGAACCTGTAGTAGACTCCTCAAAATTATAGCAGCTCGTTAGGCACTTCCAACACCACTCATAGTAGGGGTTTGTATTAGTTTCCTAGGACTGGGATTGCTCTAACGAATTATAACACAGTGGGTGGTTAAAAGCAACAGGAATAGGTTCTCTCCAAGTGCTGGAGGCTGGAAGTCTGAAAATCAGCATGTCACCAGTGCCTTGCTCCCTCTGAAACCTGGTATAGGGTAATCCTTCTTTGCCTCTTCCTAGCTTCTGGAGGTTCGTTGGTTTGTTGGCGGTCTTTGGTGTTCCTTGGTTTGTAGCTGCTTAGCTCTAATCTCTGCCTTCATCATCACATGGTATTCTTCCCGTGTGTCTCAGTGATCACATGGCCATTGTCTTATGACACCAGGCATATTGCATTAGGGCCCATCCTATTCCATACTGTGAGGTCACAGTATGACCTCATTTTAAGGAGTTACATCTATAGCAAACCCAGCTTCCAAATAAGGTCATAGTGAGGATTAGGATTTCAATATATCTTTTTTAAAATTAAATTTATTGGAATAACATTGGTTAATAACACATACCATTCAAGTCTAAAATTCTATAATACATTGTCTGTATATTTCATTGTGCATTCACCAGCCAAATACTAGTCTTACCCTGTCACCATATATTTGACCCCCTTTACTCTTTTTGCCATCCCCGCACCCCCTTCCTCTCTGGTACCCATCCTACTGTTGTCTGTGAGCTTGTTTGGTTTGCTTTATTTGTTTATGTGTTGCTTTCTGTTTTATATACCACATATGAGTGAATTCCTATGGTTCTTGTCCTTTTTTTGTCGACTTATTTCACTTAGCATGATACTCTTGAGATCCACCCATGTTGTCACAAATGGCAATATTTCATTATTTTTTTTTTATGGCTGATTAGTAATTCCATTATATATACGTACTGCATTTTCTTTATTCAGTCATTAGTTGCAGGATGCTTACATTGTTTTCGTGTCTTGGCTACTATGAATAATACCGCAGTATATGAACATAGGTGTGCATATATCTTTATGAATAAGTGTTTTCACATTTTTTTAGGCAGATACCCAGAAGAGGGATTGCTGTATCACTTGGTAACTCTGTTCTTAATTTTTTTGAGGAACCTACATACTGTTTTCTGTAGAGGCTTTTCCAATTTACCTTTCTGCTAGCAGTTTATGAGGGTTCTCTTTTCTCCACATCTGCTCCAACACTGCTTATTTCTTGTCTTCTTGAGTATAGCCATTCTAACAGGTCTGAGGTGGTATCTCATTGTGGTTTTGGTTTGTATTTTCCTTATAGCTGGTGAAGTTGAGCATCTTTTTCTGTATCTCTTCGCTATTTGTATGTCTTCTTGGGAAAAGTGTCTGTTTGGGTCTTATGCCCATTTGTAAACTGGGTTTATTTTGTTGAGTTGTATGAGTTCTTTATATATTTTGGATATTAATCCCCTGTTAGAGGTATTGTTTGCAACTATCTTCTATTCATTTGGTTCCTTGTTTCTTTTGATGATGATTTCTTTTGCTGTGCAGAAGCTTTTTAGTTTGATGTAATCCCACTCATTAATTTTCAGCATATCTTTTTTTGCAGGGACACAGTTCAGCCCGTAACAGGATTGTACTTTATAAAGTATGCAGGGAAATTCTGACATAGCCTGCACTGGTTCCCAAAGCATGGTTCCTGGTCCATATGCACAGAATTCAGGGGGAGCACTAAAGAGATTGTACCCATTATAAAAATGGTTAAAAGAAGAAAAATAAACCCCCAATTCATGTATTCAATACCCAGCTTAAGAAATAAAACATTACCAATACCTTTGAAGGCCTTGGAAAGTCTGAAGTGTTTATTTAAAATGCAGATTCACCTCTCAGGGGTTTAGGTTAAGGAGATTCAGAACAGGAATGAGTATTAGAATTTGGTACCTTTTTTTTTCTCTCTCTCTCTCTCCAAGGTATATTTTAAGATATCTAGAACATTTAACTTTGGAGTGGGATTTTTTTTTTCTATTACAGAATAAAAAGATGCAAGGAGAGGTTTAATGACATTTTTTTCTCAGTGTGGTGGAACAGTCATCACTCCTCTTCTTTCTGGGATGGTTCCTTGAAAAATATCACCTGTAATATTCTGAATTAGTTCAGACCTATAGCTTAGAGAGATTTTTAGTGGTACACTCTTGGATTTTCATGCGATAGGTATGCAAGTATGATGGTAAGCGACCTATTATTGATTATACTCCTTACATTATCTTTCTCCTGGGAGTTTTGTGAAGATAAGTATCTGCTAGATGATTTTCAGTGTGCAAAATGCCTTGGGTTCCTTGGGGGAAGTGTTACATAAATGTAAATAAATTATGCAGTCCCTGAATTTTGTTGTTCATCATTTTTTATAGTAGGTTTTAATTAAGAGCTTAGCACTATTTATGTTGAATGGCTAGGGAAAGGCCTTACTCACTCAAAGGAAGTTAAATAAGTAGGCAGGAACAGTGTTTAGGCTGGAATCCATGAAGGAATAAATGAAAAGGACGACTTCTGGAAATTGGTCATTTTTTTCATATAAGGAATCATTTATTTGAGGCTTAATATGAAATCATACAAATAAAATTTATATAAACATAAAATCACATAGCAAAAGATAAAGTGAAAACAAAGAAAACTAATTGACAGCTACATAGTTGTATGGTAGAAAGTCTTTTTACAAAGTAATCATCTAAGATCAACAGAGACCAGTCTTCATTGTTGTTCTGGAAGATGGATTACTTTAGCAATCTCCTCCTTTCTCCAGTGTCCTCCTTTAGTATGGCTGATAATTGTTTTGGTGATTGCCACCCCCTTGAGACAACTTGGTGTAAGTGCTCTGTTGACCACTGTAGTCTGCACATTTCTGTTCATATCCATAGTTCCCATAGTTATACCCAGTATAACTACAACCACCATAGTCACTATAGTTTTGATCACCACTGTAGGCACTATTGTAATTTCTATATCCTTGATCATAATAGTTATTAAATACTTGGTTTCAGCTTCAGCCCTGACCTCAGCCACCATCCCTGGTACCACCTTGCCTACCAACTGCAGCACCTCTTCCTCTTCTTTGCTTTTGCTGTTGTTGCCTGTATACTTCTCTGGGTTGTGTAACTTTGATCTCACACTTCCCAGAACCAATTTGATGACACCTGCTCTCTAACAATTTCTTTATTGGCTCTTCATCTGTATATGTGATAAAACAAAAACCTCTTTTTTGATTTGTTTTTGTGTCCATGGGAAGTTCAGTTATTTTCAGTCTCTCCAAAGTCTCCAAAATATTTTTAAATTTTTTCAACAGAAATAACTGGACTCAATCCACCCACAAAAACCTTTTTTGATGCATTCCTTCTCTTTGAAAACAATGGCCTTTTTGGGGTCTGTCAGTTTGCAATCCAGTATGTGTTCCTTCAGTTCCAAAATCTTATCAAGGCTAGTAGCATCTTTGAAAAGCACAAATCCAAATCTTCCTGATATTCCAGTGACTGGATCTTTTTTAATTGTGCAGTCTACAACTTTCCCAAATAATAAGTCAGATCTTTCTTGCTTGTATCCCAGTTCAAGCCTCCAGTAAACATTTTACTGTAATCCTGCTGATTTTTGCTCACATTGATCTTGGATCCCTCTGTGAATTCCTCTGTGTTGCTGTACTCCTTCATGTCCTCCATGCGGGCAGAGTTGTCTGCTTGGGGCGGTAGGTGTGGTTGGAGTCTTGGCAGCATGAGGGGAAGGAGCTTTGTATGGAGCTGGATTTAAAATGGTGGCAGAAGAGTGAAATTGGTCATTTTCCATGGCACTCACTGAACTGAGCTCTTTTAATGTCTCCTCGTATGTGTTTATATGGTGCTATTAGAGAACAAACCTTTCTGTTTTTTAACCTTTTTATAGTTTGTCTCAGACTTTCAGATGCCTTGGACCTCTCTGGTTTTCCTGAGTAAGCTGGAAACATTCTTTTTTCCTTAAAGGAGTTTGTCTTGCTCTCTAGGAATAGAGCAAGGAGGCTTCTACAGACCAAAGAGCTAGGTTCCAAACTACCTGTTTAAAAAAAAATTTTTTTTTGCCTGTTACACATTTTTGTGTGTTTCAGAATATCAGATATACACCATCCCAGGACCACTGAACAGTGGAGATAGGAAACTAAACCCCTTGGTCTAGTTGTGGCTCCATGGTTTGCGGTGTTGTCAGAATCTCATCAATATGCTTGTTTTTTGCCCTTTGGCTCTGTAAACAAAGAGTCACTTCATTCCCTTCCCATGGCTGACCCCAGACTTGTAACCTTTCTCATTTATTCAACATATCTATTAAACACTATTTGGTGCTAAGGAGTAGACATTTGTGAATTACACAGGGTTCTTGATGCTTTGGAGCTGTCTGAGGAAGATACAGTTATTAAGGAAAAAAGTCAGAATCAAGAGCTGAATAGTTATAATTAAATGAGGGATGAACAGGATAATCATAGACTCTTTGAGAGTATATAGTAAGGGGAACCTAACCCTGTCCTGGTTGTTTTGAAGAGCAAAACTTCAGCAAAATATGGGAAGATCGCTAGGAATTAGCAAGGAAGGTATAAGAATACGAAAGGAACATTGTCTTCTAAGAAGCATTCCATAAAATTATTTTTTTCTGTTTCTTTCTCTGCCCTTTTCCTTCCTCACATGGTCTTATGTAGAGGCACAATTTCAGCCATCCAAAGTGGGCTGGTTTGCTATGCTTGGGTGATTGGAGGTTGGAGGCTATGGGAGAGGGGTGGGAGTTGAAGTCGAGTATAAGTTAGCAAGAAACTAATTTTGTTTCACTGGGATGCTTAACTCATTAAATTGGGCTCTTGACATACTGTTTCTCATAATTGAGCTCTGGTAACCTTTTTGGAAGTGTAGGGCTATCTACAGACAGTTGAGTGTCTGGAGGGGGTTAGGGTCTTGGGAAAGATACGCTTGCTGAAAGAAGTCCTTCTCTGCCCTCTTTCTGTCTGTAAGAGATAACAAAGTGTTAATATATCTTACTTTTTAAGTTTAATTGCTCAAACTTCCTACATTCAAATCCCCAGGAGCCTGTTAATGTTAAAAATGCACTTCTCATAGCCTTTTTATCCTAGACCTGCTGACTTAGAATCTTATCATAAGGATCCCTGGCCATTGTCAAGTACTCTGTTGAGAGCTGCTGCCATGAAGGCATGGATTGCCAGTAGGTCTTTCAGAGCTTAAAGATGAGGACTTTCACCATTTTAGCCCCATCAGGCCCCTGCTTGATTTCTCACCGTCTTTCACCAGTTGTACCTGCTACATAATTTGCAGGACCCAGAGCAGAATGAATATGCAGAACCCCTTATTTAAAAAATTAAGAACTTCAAGAGGGTGACAGCAGAGCATTAAACCAAGTATGGGCCCTTCAGAGCGCTGGGCCCTGGAAGACTGACTGCACAAGTAGCCCTCTGTTTGCTTTTTAAAAGTGAGTTGCTTATTGTTCCTTGTGCACCACACTGTTCTTTGCCTTCGTTTCTTGGGTTTCACTGCCTGAAATGCTGTTTTTCATTTCTTCTATCTCACCTTGGCTTACCTCATTTTTTTTTATGTACTGTATTAGAATCCTGTGCAAGACTGTATCCTTTGAGGGCCCACTCTTCCTTATTCTTATATCTCCTGCCCTTAGCTAAGACTCTGCTCAGCTCTACCTCCTCATAAGTTTGCTGAGTAATATATTTTAACCCGAATGCTTTTCTTAAAATTTAATTAGGCTACAGACCACTGGGAATACAGATTTGGTTCAGAGTGAGGTGTTGGAGGCAGTGTTGTCCCTGGCAGTGTTATGTGAGGACAGGGCTGCGTGGGTGTGACTGGTGAGGAACAAGGCTTGAAACACACTGAGGACATTTCTGACAAGTTTTGCATCCTCTGTGGTTAACACCTTTGGTAGCTACCCTTTGATAACCAGTGTTTCCTTTCTGAATCTCTCATTGACCTCTTGATTTCCTGGAAACAATAGCTTTTTCTAAGCCATTTAAGTTCAAATGTACTATTAGCATAACCTGATGAAATATTTCTTGTTGTAGGAAGGTGACCATTTTGCTCTGTGGTTAATATTTGAAACCAGATATTCTGGATTGTTGGAACTAGTGTGTCCTGTAGAATTCCCTAAAGCTGGATGCATTTGGTACATGCAGTCATGGTTCTGTAGGCTGAGAATCAGGCTGTACACTTAAAAGGACTGAATGTTCCTGTCTTGAGGTAATCAGAGATAGCTATGAATTTGAACAAAAGATCTGTGAAACTTCTCCATTGTACAGATGGATGAGCCACTATTAAGTTCACAGAAGTTAAACAGCATATTCAAGGTTGATTCAGGTATTTAGTACCTGAGTTGGCACTGGAATACATTATTGCTACTCTTTCTGAGGCCTCAGTAAATATTTGTTCAAAAGATTATTCTATTCTTACTTTGAGGGTTATCATCTAGCCTTGACCTGATGGAGTTAATGAAATGAAATATGTACTTCCCCTTTGACATTGTTATGAGGAGCTAAAGTAGACAGATTCTAAAACGGTGCTGTTCAGTTGTAATATGTTGAGCCACGCAAGCTTCATTAAAATAACAACTTTGAAAAAGCAAAAAGAAACAGGTTAAATTAAGTTTAATTATTTAACCCTATATATCAAACCATTTTAATAATTTCATCATATTAATACAGAAATATTAGTGAGGTATTTCTTTTCTTTCTTTTTTTTTTTTTAAGCTCAGAAACCCTTCTGGGTTTCTTAAATCCATACTAGTTAAAATGTGAGCTTGGTGATTGGTGTGATGATACAAATTTGGGATGTAAGCCGAGTTACTAGTTTGAGTGTGTCAAGTGAAGGGGTCAGGTGAACTCATAATACTCCAACATGGGTTTCCTGTAGACCTCTGTCTTTGTGCTAGGCATCTGGAGGTAGTGCTTGTAGCCTCTTAGGGGACAGAAATCATCTTGCACAAAAACATGGACTGTCAGTCAAGGAGAATCTCTCTACTGTTGACTCACTCTTGGCATTGAACCCCTGTCGGCACAGAGAGTTTTCTGGTGAATTAGAGCTTTGCCTCTCTTACAGGGAATTAATAAGGAAGGTGTGGGTTTTTGAGTAAGATTACTAATCAACATGTGAAACCCCCTTGTGCAGTTTAATTAAAATCTAAGCAAAAAGTAGATAATACAATCATTTCTTAGTCTAGGAAGATCATAGAAACTAGCAAATTAAGGCAAAAGACCCACACACATATTTGTAGTCAGTTCTGCACTAATTTCTAGGTGAAGGCTATTATATACTTGGTCTTCAGGGTGTGATTTGAATGGAAGTTTTTGTTCATTTTAAAAAAAGGTTTTATTTATTTCTAGAGAGAGGGGAAGAGAGGGAGAAAGAGAGGAAGAGAAACATCAATGTGTGGTTGCCTCTCACATGCCTCCAACTGGGGACCTGGTCCGCAACCTAGGCACGTGCCCTGACTGGGAATCAAACCAGTGATCCTTTGGTTCACAGGCTGGCACTCAGTCCACTGAGCCACACCAGCCAGGGCTGTTTCTTCATTTTTAAGATCACTGCTCAAAGTCCTCTGATAGAATACAGGGAGACAGCCTTGATTAGATTAGGCCAGATTGGATTAAATCAAATGGTTAAAGCCTTTGGAGCCTCTAGCTTGTGCGAGACCCGTAATGGCCTTCATTGCATCCCTAAATCCTATTAAGTAAGTTAATCTTATTGAAGAATTCAGGTCTGCATAAAACAACATTGCCCTGTACTCTCTGTGGTGGTCTCTGGCCCTTAAGGTGAACTGACATATAAGAACTTTCTTGAAATAGGCTGGTTATTTTGGTTTGTGGCAAGTTATTCTAAATAATTTGAAAATAGATAATGTACAGTTGGTATAGGGAGCATTCCACATAGAAAAATAGTTTGTCTCCTGGGTGCCCTTTAGCCTGGTAGCCATTATTATCTGTGTCAGGGATTCCGCCCCTCCCCCCGATTTGGGGATAGTCAGGAGTGATATGTGTTAATAGTTGTAAAATCAGCTTCTCTGTCATTGTGGCAGGTGTGGGGGTGGATAGACAGGTGGGAGCTTTATTTTTTAAGTTTTATGAAATCATTTCTTAACAGCCTATATCCATTTTAAAGTCTGACATTAAGAATCATATGCTGAGTATACAGTATAGCTGAAACACTGTGCTAGTAGATGTTGGGAATAAAATAAAGAATCTTGGAACTTGAGAGCTGGAGGCACCTTTATCTGTGATTTCCTGGGCATGTTTCTCATTTTATTGTAAGTGTGAGTTGGCTCTTGCCTCTGTCTACAGTGACCATATTTTCCTGAAGTAAACATCCTTTTTGTCACATGATTTTTTTCTAATATGTGAATTTATGGGCAGGCTGTTTTACAAAAACATATAAATTATGTCAAGTTTTATTATAGATTTAGTGTCATTTGGAAAAAAAGGAAAAAATAGAAGAAATTGGCACTGTCCAGTTCTGAATGTATGCTTACTGCATCCACAATGAAGACTGAAGGAAATATGGGTCAAAATAGTAGATTTGACATAGATCTTTGCTAAAGGTAGTTTAGTTAGCTATTGGCAACTTTAAGACCGGTAAGTGTACTGGATTGGCCTCCAGTGATGTGGGGAATGTTTTTCTAGACATCTTTGAAAATCAGGTGCATACTACCTCAGCTAGAAACTGAGTGTCCACCATTCAGATTCTGTGAGTTAACTGGTTCAGAAGCAAAAAGTGAGGCATCTGATGTTTCACCTGGCTACTCGGTGAATAACCATGAGAAGATATCTGCATCTGGGGGTGGGGGTTAGGTGACTCTGGCCTGGGTACCTTCAGTGCTGTCGTGGAGTGGGGACTTTTTTCTTGATAGAGCCTAGGGGACTTGTTAACTCTTATTCTCCCATGTAGGCTCTGCTCATTCTTTGGCCAAGAAATGAGTTGTTAGTTCTTTATTTAACCTTTCTGATGGGCAACCCTTCGTCTGTGTCCTTTCCCCAAAGACTGAAGAAAATTTCAGGTGTAGACTGGACGTGCATTTTGAAGAATGATTATGATGGATTAATAGTTTTGATTTACTTTTAGGAAGAAAAGTACAACTAGCCCTTTGGATGAAGATAATATTTCTTCAGCCCTCCTCTGTATCAAGTGTGCACTGTTCTCTTCCTGTATAGCACTTGTATTTTCAAGAGCTAGGGTCATTGACAGAACACTTCTCACTCTTGAGTTTCAGAGCACAGCAGAGTACACGTCTGAAGCAAGAGATGTAATTTTCTTTAAGTGTACTAAAAATTTAATTCTCCATATGTACGTGCACATGCTCACACAGTTGTGGGCTTTTTTCCATGCTCTTTGAGGAGGAATAGCACCCATTTTACTTTTATCGATTCTTGATTGCTCACTTCTCTGGGTTACCTTTGTTAAGAAACAGTTACTGGAAGGATGTGTGTTCATTTTGTCCTCATGGACTTTACTGCTGTGGCCCTCTGACCTGAAGCTCACCCAGCCTGCCCTGTCCTTTGCAACAGCTCAGTTTAGTTCTTTTGGTCCTGTTCCCACTCTATAAAGGAGACCTTCTTGCTCCACCTTAGTATCTATTTCTTTTGAGGCGGTTCCTAATTGGAAGAGGTTTGGGAAGGAATTTCAGGAAGGATAAAATTGAATCAGGTTAGGATAAATTTGTAAAACTTCGGTATTCTGTGCTAATAGTTCTTGGATGCTTTGGGATCACGTCAGACTGTTGGTCTGGTAGACTTTGAGATATGCTTTTACCAGCTGTCAGACAGCCCTGATTGTTTTTTCTCTCTGTCGCATCACTACTCTTCCCACCCATTTTGCCCAGAGAGCCCAGTTCTTCATAAGCGCACCCACTCCTCCTCTTCTCTTTTAAAGTGTTCTCGATTTCCTACACAAGCTGCTCCTGATCTTGCTTGGTCCCTTTGGGATTGAGGAGAGCTGTCCTTCTCTCCCTAGTTTGTTGGCGTGCCCTGGAGTAAAGGAAGACATAGACCCTTTCATGTTCTGCCCCGACATTTCACCGGAGGCTATAATGATACCTGCAACTTACTGATTACTTAAAATTTGACCAGCACTGTGACAAACAGTTTACATGGATTATGTCTTTTAGCACTCCAGGGAGCCTGATAAAGTATATGTGCAATCACTGTCTTCATTTTATAGATAGGAAATTGATGCCCAGAGAGGTTCAATAACTTATGACTATATACACTGCTGGAATCGAGTGATGGAATCAAGATTCAAACCAGGTAGTCCAATTCCAGGGTTCATGTCTAACTCCTCAGGAAAAGGTTGAAAGTTCACAGTCAGCATAGCTGTGCTTATGGTAGCTTTTCTTATCTGGGCTGTCTCCCCTTTTAAACTGACCTAAATTCTTATGGTCTTTATGTTTACAGTTCACTCACTAACTGGGGTGATCTGGTTTGGTATTTGATGATGCCGGCTGTGTGTTTTAAAGAACCAGAAAGAAAAATGTTGAGGTGAGCTTTATAAACTGTGCAGTCAGATAACAGGACTCCTGACAGGGAAATAAGGCCATAAGTGTTCATGTTTTGGTAAGATTAGTTAATTGGTAGAAGTTGTGTTTCTGTGGTTAATTAGGGTTCCTGTCATAATAATATGTGAGCACCCATATCCACAGGCATCGAGTATGTTGTCCAGTAGTCCCATAAAACAAGGTGCTCTTCAGAGCCTGTACCAGTTGGTGCACCTGAATAACACTAGGGAAGCTTGTTGACCATTTGGCACTTCACAGCCCACTAATTAGAAACTGTAAAACAGTAATACAGACATGAAACAAATACTGAAGTTAATGGCAAAAAAAAAACCCCAACCTACAATTCTGCTTTGTGGCTAAGTGCAAAATCACAACCGGCTGCTTATGCAACAAAACAAACACTTCAGGATTTTGGCAGCTGTTTTATATATAAAAAGCTCTAGGCTCTGTATTAATTTGGGGACTGTCATATTTTTAAAAAACTGAAAACAGCAGTTGCCTGACTTTCTTGTTTTTCATTAGTTTATTGCAGTGGTTCTCGAATTATTCTTTCTAGATCAGAAGTATCAGCATCATCTGGGAACTTGATAGAAATGCAGGTTTTTTTGGGTCTGACCCCAAACCTACTGAATCAGAAATTCTGGGGGTCAGGCTTAGCAGTTTATGTTTTAACATGTCCTCCAGGTAATTGTGATACATTCTCAACTTTGAGAAACAATGGGGAGTGGGTAGAGGAATTGGGGGGATGGAAAGTGGAGTCTGCTTTTGGCCCTTACCCAAAGGTGAGCATTGAGCTTCCCTACCCAGAGGTGGGATGGCTGTCCTGAGGTGCAATATTGGTAATATATGAAGGCCCCCTGCTATTGGGGTGGTTTCTCAGGAAGGGGCTGTGACTTTGTGGGGACTGGTTTGGACAGGGATTTGGACTGTGGCTTATAGTAATAACTGGATCAGTCAATTTAACAGATCAAGATGTACTGGACAGAGAAGAGACATGGAGAGGAGACAAAAACAAAGATCATCTTATTTCTCAAGTGGAACCTCAGCAGTGCTGCTGATGTAATATGCTCATTGTTGTCAATTGTCATTAAAAACTAAAAGTTAAGATGGGGTTTGGATGGTGGCTTGATAGATTTCTCTTTTCTCTGTATGTCCTCCCTATTTCATTTCTCTGCCTCCAGTTGTCTTGACTGATGGGATTTGTGTAATCATTTTCTTGGGATCTCCTGACAAATGGTTCCTCTGCCTTTCCCCACTGTGTGGTGACCCCACTGGTGACACAGGATCATTTCAGAGCCATTAGAAGTCCATGCACAGCTGACTACTAGATCTCTTAGAAAGGTCTGTTGGGAAATAAGAGCTTGCTGCCAGAGTGAAATGAGTTCCCAATACTGTTGCCACAAAGGCTTAGGTTCTTGACAGTCCTTGAATAGGTTGGTTGATAGTCTCTCTTGAGGGCAAAACCTGATATGAACAGAAACACCTGTGCTTTCTTGGTTTTATCCAGACTTAATATTGTTCACATTTTAAAATATGATTATTTTACTGACATTTTTTCCTGCTTTTTAGATCATTAAGTTTTCTTGTTCCTTAAAAATAAGGCACAGGATTTATTGTATCCTGTTCTTATCCCCTAACATACCACGGGGAAGCCGCAGGGATAGAGGCGAATGAGACATAGCCCCTGTCCTCCCTGACCTGGAGGAGACTGATTTTTTGGGAGAAAAAACTAAGAAAACAACCACCGAGATTCTGGGTCCACTTTTTTCTCTCTGTGGCCTCAAGTGGGAGAACTTGCTTGAATACCTGAATTTGGTGTTGGATCACAAACCCAACATCAGGCTCCCTCCATCCCTCCCTTTGTTCTTCCCTTTTTCCTAAGGGGATAAAAAATTTTATTACCCAAAGTACTTCAAATAAAGGAACCATCAAAGCTTGATGAAATCTGATGTTAAGATACCAGAACACAGAAGCATACTGTCACATTAAAGCAAGGTCTTGGCTATTCTATGAAATCTTGGGTCACTTAGACATCCAGGGAAGGAAACTAATTACCAGCACATCTGGTGGAAACTCTGACTGTGTGGGCCATTCATCATTGTGAAGGCTTATTTTGTATTTTATTTTATTCTGAGGAATCTGTGGCCTGTTGCTCTTAGGAGGTGATAGTTGTTGATTCTCCTTCCATGTGACATGTAGGGCTCATGGAGAAACCTGAGGCTCATACAAGGGTCTTTGCCTTGCTGGACAACAGGAAAGGGGGTCCTTCTGCCAGATGAGTGGGAAGGCCTAAGTCTTTAGCTCCCTAGTTTTCATGAGTGGTGTAGACTTTCTGTATCTGGATGGGAAGGCTGTGACCACTGTCCTTTTCAGACTGTCTGTGCTTCATCTTGCTTTAATTAAATATACAGCTGATGATGTCAGCCTGGCTTCTGGCTCCATCAACTTCCCTCTTAGAACAAAACATCCGGGCAGACAGTTGTGACAATTAAAGTCTCAAGACCCAAGCTTAGTTTGTTCTGATGTAATTAAAGTAAACCTACCTAAACATCTCCAAATGCAGATAAAAACTAGTGCTAATTAGAGGTGACCCTTTAATAAACCTGATTTGATTAGGCAGAACTAGTGGGTTACAAGCAAATATTTGAGATTCTGGCTAACCTGATTATTTCTTTGGCTTTTCACTTGGGAGAAAAACCTGTTTTATTCTTTGTATCACAGAGTACTTGAAAACTATTACCTGTGACAACTAAAGGACCTAGGTGAAATAAAGAGGCAGGACCTGTGGACTTGCTCTTAAGAGTCTCAACCAGCCACCACCTGGGACATGCTTGCTTCCTGGCAGATCAGTGGAGAATGGATTTTACAGGAGGTCCTGGTCTGGAATGCTAATTAAAAAGGACATTCTAAAACTCACCCAGGCATGTTCTGATAAAGTATTAGCAAATGTGGGTGGTGAAGGTTTTTTCTTAAAGTCCCAGTTTCTTTGTTTATTAAGATATATACAGAAACAAACTAGAACTGCTTTACTGTTTGTATCAAGACCTCATTGCCAGTTTAGGAGAAATTTCCTTAATTGCTCTGTCTTCTGGCTCTTTGTAACACTGGTACACCTCTCTTTTTAGCATTTATCACATTGTACTGTAATGTTGGTTTACCTCCCTTCTTCTGTCTTAGAAAGCAGGGAAATTGTTTAAATCTTCTTGATGTCTGCCCAAATGCCTATCTCATTGGGCTCAGGTACAGGGGTTGGCAAACTGGTCCACAAGCCAGACCAGGCTACTGTCTGTTTTTGTATGGCCATGAACTAAGAATAATTTTTATATTTTTAAATATTTGAAAAGAAATCGAAGGAAGAATATTTCATGACACATGAAAATCACATATATTCAAATTTCAGTGTTCATAAATATAGTTTTATTGGAATACAGTCATGTTCATTTATGTTATTGTCTTTGGCTGCTTTTTGCTGCAACAGCAGAATTAAGTAGCTGCATCAGAGAGCATGTGGCCCCAAAAGCCTAAAATATTTACTGTCTGATATATTACAAAAGAAGTTTGCTGACCCTTTTCTATTATGTAGTAGGTGTGTTGGAGATGCTTATTGCTTGAATTATTTCAAATATAAATCTGAGTTTCCAGATAGAGTTATTCTGATCCTGAAAAGTGTTCAGTGAATATAAAATGAATGGATGACTGGTGGACCTATTTCTCTTACTATCCTTTTGTTTGATTTGGGTGTTAGTGGTGCTGACTCATTTCTGAGAACTAATACTTACACAGGAGTATTTCTCTCCTGAGTAACTTAAAGAGTTCTTCTAATCTTTATTAACTTTCCAGATTCTGAACCTGTTGTATGGAATGCAGAGACACCACGAGGCACATGGAAGTTAAATTGACCAAATCACACAGTAAAGAAACTGAATGACTCTTCATCTATTCATCTTTTTATCTAGCTGTGGAGGCCCTTCTTTGTGATGAAAAAGAATTCATACAAACTTGGGGATATTTATGAGCAAATTACTGTATGTACTATATAATGTATTAGTTCTTACAGACATAACTGTCTTTGTTTGTAGGCTCTTCAGTTCACTACCAGGGAAGTTCTTTAAAGAAAAAAATAAATCCATGGTTTAAAAAGTAAACATTGCAGAGAGCGATAGCAATTACCGAATGTAAACAGTGTGGCCTTTGAGAACCACTGTGAAATTGTTTAGTGAATTAAATTATGCTTTTGATTTTCATATATCTACACTCCCATTGACTATTAAGGAATGTGCGTCAAGAGGGATGGGTGAGGTATAGGCAAAGTTTATTTTTAAGACACAAATGTTCTTAGGTAAACAAAACACAAACTTGCAAATACACAATGACCTGGAAATCTGGCTTTTGTTTTAGGAAAGCATCTTTAAAATGATCAGTGCCAGAAATATAAGTCCATTCATATGCAGGGGATTTGCAGGGCATTGGCTTATTCTGGAATAAATTGAGAAACCTATAACTTACAGAAAATTCCTGGTTGCCGGGATTTGAGAAAGTGAGGAATTTGGCAGGAAGGAGAAGAAAGGTTAGGAAATACATAAAGAACGATGGGGCTAAGCTTTCCTAGGAATCTGAGTTAAGACACTTGTTAAATTGTGTCCACATTTACATTGGTTCCTGTGGAATCCTTTAGGAGAGTATGATTTCTGCCCCCTCCCTTTATCTTATTAAATACATTTAAAAGGATCGGATTCAGTTCTTTAGGAAGCATTATTTTTCTCAAAATAACACCACTGTGCTCACTTACTACCCATCATGAGATAGATACTTTTTGCACATTTTGGTCATCTTTACAACAGCCCTGCAGAGTAAGAATAAAATTCCTGTCTTATGGATGGGAAAGCTGAAACTTAGTTAATTGGCTTGCCTGAGGTTTTATAGTTTGTAACCTACAGAGCCAAGTTTCAA
Source organism: Mormoops blainvillei (assembly GCA_004026545.1). Classification (NCBI taxonomy): domain Eukaryota; kingdom Metazoa; phylum Chordata; class Mammalia; order Chiroptera; family Mormoopidae; genus Mormoops; species Mormoops blainvillei. The sequence goes on from PVJD01013170.1 coordinate 28,470, forward strand.
ACCCAAATCTGAATCCAGCCGTTGTTTATACTGTCCCAATTTTTCAGTGCTTGTTGCCCAGAGATTTCGTCATTGAAATGATATATTAAAAAGATATGTAAATCCAGCCCGAAGCCTTAAGTCACCATTTTGTGTGAATAAATCTCTTTCCCGTTTCACCTGCTTTCTCTTTCTTTCCAATGACGTTGTACAACATCTTTGATTTGTGAGCTTTCCGTGTCCCCTTAGATGTTAACCATTTTCATCAATATAAAATTGATTTTGTTACTTAAAGTAGAGGGACTTTAGGAAGGGGATAAAAACTATAACAAAATTCTTACAAAACCAATAACCTCCACTCAATGGAAAGATTAAGCATGGTTTGTCTTTGGTGGTGTGTACCCCTCTTTCTGCCCAGGAACTCCAGGGGATTCTAAAAGGAAGAGGGAGAAACAGCATTCGAGCTTTAGGGCCTCCAGTGCTCTATTGGAGCACTTCTTGGTAACTTTCAAAGCTACCTTGGGTTCTATTGGAGGACTTCTTGGGTTCTATTGGAGTTCTATTGGAGGGCTCTATTGGAGGACTTCCTTGGGTTCTATTAGAGGACTTCTTGGTAGCTTTCAAAGAAGCCTGTGTATTCCTACTAATTTTTCATCTTGGAGCTACCTGCTTCACTTTTCCTACTGTTTTCCTTTTGTGCCTGTGTGGTTGGTGCTCTAAGGGGCTTTTTACAGTGGCTTTTAATCATTTGTATCACTGAGTTTTGCAGGAGCTTTTCTTTTCAAATATTGATACGTGACACAGTCTTATTTATTTATTTGTTTATTTATTTATTTATAAATGTTCACTTCTGAACCTTTTTGGACTTTATGGTGGCAGCCTACAGGAGAGAAAAAAATAAAACCAGGCAAATTCTAGGTAGAACTGGGGAGCAAAGGGCAGAGGATTTAAGGTTGAAGGAAACCAGCTATTACTGATTTCTCAGGGTACAGTCCTAGCTGTTGACAAATTTAGAATTTATTTATTTTGGGGGATGGTTCTGTGATGTCCGTGAGAAGTTGATTTTGGAAAAGATGCTGACTTAGATGTGGCTGATGGAAAAACAGTGATGAGCTAATGCAAAGGAATAGTGCATCTTCACTTTTTAACCTCAGTTGCAGAGGTAATATAAAAAACCCATAACATTGGGAAGTGGGAGCCTGCACATCAGCGCAGTTGAACAAGGAACAAGCTAGGAATGCCCTGGATCCTACATAGATGAAATTGATGGAAACTCTGTTGCCCCTGTCATAGATAATACTTGTCCCTCTGCAGAGAGTTCTCTGCATGCAGGCAGTCTTTTTGATCTATAAAAAAATTGGGACTAGAGAGAAGTGAAGACTACAAGCCTGGAAGGATTGATTTGTGAAGCACAAAGATTAAGAGGAAAACTTTTCTTAAGGGTGAACTTGTATTTTCAAAATATTGTGAAAATTCTAAAGAAAAGTAAGTTGAATCAAGTTAGCAAGAAATGTTAGAAGGGAAAAATCTTAAAGGTTTAATTTGAAGAGTGAAAGGTTTGTGCTTTCTACAATGCTTCCCATTCTGTAAACTAAGGTGCTTGGGAAGGTGGAGCAAAATGTTTGAAACCTTTCCTACTACTGCTGCTTCAGGTGATCAGCTCCTTCTCTGACTCCTGTAAATGCAAGTACTGATTAGAATCTTGACAGTCTGGTATTGGTAGTTTTTTTCTCTTTTTTAAAAAAAATCATATGACCTGCCTCTACAAATATATTGTGAATAAATTAAATGAGGACAGCAACTGTTGTGATACTTTATAAAATCTCTAGGGCCTTAGGTCCATGAACAAGGGAAAGAAAAGAAGCTCTCTTAAAAAACCTGGTAGCTTATTGTGTTCTCATGGTTTCTCTGAGGTAGAGTTCTAAGGTATAAGATAGGTTAGGATTGTGTGCTTTAGAATTATGAACAAGACTGTCCTAGGGAATGATAAAAAACATGCTGCACTGCAGCATGTATGTGTGTGCCATATGTTCTGGGCTACGTCTGTGCCATTTACTTATCACCTATAATGGTGCTGCACAACCACTCTGTGACAGTGTTATTTTAACTTGAAATAGCATGAGTGTTAGGAGAAAATAACCTTGTGAATGTGAATGGGGATTCTCCTGGGTGCTTGTAATTGCAATGATTTGAAATGCTTTCACAGATTTGTAGGCGAGGGTAATTTTTCTTTTTTATTTGCTCCTTTTATCTTGTTCGAAAGCCAATATTACCTTACCTCCCACCTCCCATATGCACTTCTTATTCCTTTCTATTGCTCCCTTTTTTTTCCTTTAAAGAAAACCTTTTCTGGTAAGAATAAAAGGTATTTGGATCTTCTTGATTTTTATTAAGAGTTAGGGCAATTGCTAGTAATTGCTTCTTGGGCATTATTTTTAGGTTCTAGAGTGTTGCTGGTGGTGGCAGTGACCCCTTAGAGCAGGGTCCTTAGTACTGTTGACTTTCTGGACTGGATAATTTTTTGTGGTGTGTTGGGAAGTATCCTGTGCATTGTAGGATGTTTACCAGCATCCGTGGCCTCTGTCCGCAAGGTACCCCCCCAAGTGTGACAACCAAAAGTGTCTTCAGACATTGCCTAAATGTCTCTTGGGTAGGGGGCAGGATCACCCTGGTTGAGAGTGACCACCTTAGAAGAAAATGGATGCTGGGGAGGCAGAAGGTAGCCATGAACCTCTTAGGGTTGGAACCTTTATTTAGATGTTTTGGTTTATTAAAAACACCTCTCAAATACCAGTGATAAGGGCATACTTTACTGAAATTCCTGTGTAATTTATAAATATCATTTTAGCTCTTGGCTTCAACTTCCTAGGGCTAGAAGTATAGGTATGTTATTTTTTCTTATTTTTGAAATGAGGGGGTTTGTAGTAAAATGTAGTAATATCTGAGGTCTCTCATAGCTCTCACATTTTATGATTTTAGCTATAAAAAAGACATCTTATGCAGTCACAGAATTTTAGAGTCGAAAATTTATTTGTGATCATTTAGTCCACTCCTGTTAGCTCTAGCCAGTGTGATTTCTACAAATAGATCAGGCCGGAAAAAATATTTGTTTTTTATCAGCAGACATTATTAAGTGCTCAGTTTTAGAGAGTTTATCACAACAGACTTTTATACAAATGATAACTTTTGCTACAGTGACTGGAATTCAGGCAGTTGACTGCCTGAACTTGAAATAATGCCTTTTGTTTGGAATTAGGCTTTTAACTGTTGGTGTTTATTTTAGTAGTCCCATGCCCGGACTGATATTCTTTATTGCCAAACAGCTTTATGCTCTGCTACCTTGATGAGGTAAACTGACTTCCCAGAGTGCCTTGGCTGATATATTGGAATTAAATTGGTAAGTTTTCTATTCCAACAGCTTTTAAAGCTTTGTGAGAGTAGACTCATTCATGTATATGTGTGTGTGTGTGTGTATCCAATACCTTTTATAGGTTTATATGCTTCACATGTGATATGTCCAACCAGAAATAAAATTTATACATAGCAGATGTGAAGGTATCAGCTAATATAATTATGCTGGGGATCATTTCCACCACTTGAATTACACTGAACTGATTTGGCATAGTTACTTAAATTTGAAGCCGAGATGAAGTACCTGTGCTTGTGCTTTTACTGTAAGGGTTGGGTGGTGTGTTCCTTTTGTGTTTCTGGAGCTTGATAAACTGTAAGGCCTGGAATATTCAGATTCACTGCAGGACTGAGATGGATGGGAGGTATATTCTAGTGGACTCTAACAGCTGAGTATGCTTTCTTTGGGCTCTTGCCTGGAAAACCAATCTGAAGGTATTGTGGTCAGACACAATGCTGTTCGTAAACCTTATTGTAAATAACAGGTCTCTTAGCCTATGCCGAAAAGGTAATTTTGCTTGCATTCAATATTCAGCAAAGGGCTTGAACTGTGCTTACTTTGGCAAACAAATGGATTCCAGAATGAATCAAATTGTAATGTGGAACAAATTGAAATACTTGAGGATTTATCTTAGATATTTAAAATCACACACACATACACACACACACACACACACACACACACACACACATTTTGAACAGACAGCTGTTAGAGGTGAGGGAGGTGTGTGGGGCTGGGTGAAAAAGGTAAAAGGATTAAGCAAAAACAAAACGAAACAAAACCTCAAAAGAACAGACAATAGCATGGTGACTACCAGAGGGAAAGGGGGTTGGAGGAGATTGAAGAGGATATAGGGGCATAAATGGTGGTGGAAGGAGGCTTGACTTGGGATGGTGAACACATAATACAACATAGAGATATGATATGTTATAGAATCATATACCTGAAACCTATATAATTTTATTAACCAGTGCCACCCCAATAAATTCATTAAAAAATATTGAAAAAAATGATATTTTGCCCTCATGCCTTTGTAGTGCCCTCAGGAAAAAAGAATCGTTGGAAATGTCGGTGAAAGGGCGGTATTGTCGCAAAGTGCAGTTGTGGTTCTGGACCCAGTTTTTGGGCCTATCTTTTCTTTTACTTCCAGCCATGTAACAACCAAAATAGAGTCTAAGGTGTTTATTTCACCCTGGAACATTTTTATAAAGAACAGTTTTTGATGAGGCACGGCACATGGAATCATTATCATTTCTAACACAGAGAACTCATTTTCAATTTTGCTATCAAAGAAAAATGACAAATGGAGAATGCAAGAAAAACCAGATGGACTAACTAACTGTATTAGGAGCTTCACATGCATATTTTCCGTCATATATTAGCATTCATTAAGTCAAAAGAGAAAAAAAAATGAGTTTTGCCTACATGCATTAAACCCATAGGGCTGGCAAAGTTCCAGGCTGGCTCTTGTGAATTAATTGTTTTATAACTAAAATTGTTCAGTATATGATTAACCTAAAAGTTTTAATTTCCACAAAACTGTTGAACAAATGAGACATTAATATTTTACATTAACCATGGTGATATTGCCATGTTTTCCAGAGCTGCTGTTTGTTCAAGTAAACTATAGTTAAGTGGTAGGTGGAAAGAGCTATGTCTCATGCTGCTACCAAGAAAACCTGCAAATTGAGAATAACTTTGTAAAAGGACCAGTGTGACAGGGTTGTCTGTTATACTGCAAGTTCCATAGATGAGCATTTATGTAGTCATCACCCTTCCCCCCAACCCCATCAATTTACAGTTGAGCCTCTGTCATAATTGTCATGTTGAGGAGATTAACAGTGTAACATGCAAGAATCAATTTATTTCTTTTCCTTCCATTCAGCTTCATGTAGTGTTAGTGTACCACATGAAATCCTTGGATTTGAAGAGGCTGGCTAGTAGGGCCTGTGAAGCTGACAGTAATTTATGTGAGTTCGATTTAAGATATAGGTACAAATATTAGTTTTGGAATCAAAGGAAAGATAGGAAAGGTTTGGATGACCCATCATATGTATTTGGTTGCTGTTCTTTAGGTTGGCACCAGCTTGGCTTTGGTAAAACACATTCCATTTTGTAAATGGTAAAACGAAGGCCCAGTAAAATTTCACTATGTGAAATGAGGCTCCTTGAATATGCAGCTCTGCATTTCTATCATTCATTCTCCTCCCCACTTTCTACCTGTGACCTCATCTTAAAGTTCTTCACTTCATTGAAAAATAGGGATGTCTTTTCCCTACCATAAGCCTTTCTTTCTTACTTCACTCTGTGGGTTCCGGTCATAATATCAAGGTAGCAGTGGTATTTGAACCCCATAGAAGGGCATTTTAAAAGATAAGATTTATACAGATCAGTGGAAATGATGGTTACAAAACTCAAGCTGTTTTAACTGTCCAGGGATACCAGGGTACTAGGTTAAACTTACCTATTAGGTTGTATGACACTTGATACAAGGTCGTTTTTGCAGTTTTAGATCTGTGGGAGTCTAGGATGCTGCGTATGAACAACAGAATTATACCAGCCTTGCACTTATGTAGTCAGGATCATAAGACATTGTAAGCTATCCAGAGTGCCAGCTGAAGCCCTGATTTTATCTATTTTGTTACCTTGTCGTGTTGTTTCTTTTTAGTACCATAAGGTTCACCTTCCCCTCTATTCTGTATAATAATTCTCCCTCCTACATTCCTCCTGTTTAGCTTTTTTAAGTACCAGCTTCTGATTAAATTACTTGTAGATTCATTATTTTAAAAGTAATTAATAAGCATAGTGCAATAATACATTTTATGGTTTTACTATTTGTTGTACAAGTTGCCCTATTTGGCAGAAACCAGGTTTACACAAGTGAGTTTTGAGATGAATGACTTACCAGGCATGTTGTTACTTGTTCTTTAGGCTCTTATGAGTTCTATCATTGCATGAAGTTAGGTCATTAGAAATGCACATACCTGGACCACATAATTTTGGTTCTTTAGAGAATTGCCATCATGAAGTTAGAGTGTTGGGTTTTCGTAAATGGAAAGGGAGAACATTCAATTTAAGAAGTCAGTATTCTGTATTCAAAAAATATCTGTGTCTCATTCAAAACATTAAAAATAATTTGATACCTTAATGTTTCTGTATACATATACATGGAGCTTCTTTGAGAATGTAGTGCCAGAACTCAACATATATGCATTTTTGTAACTCTCAAATGTTTGTCGAATGAATGAATACTACATAACTGGGTAAGGGTGCTTTTGCAATTTTCAGGAAATTACAAACTTCATTCATTATACAATTTTACATACCCTAAGTCTTTGGTCATCAAATACTGTGTTTTTTGTTTGGTGAGTACTATTTCTCATCTATTTTTAAAAATTATATTTTATTGATTATACTATTACAGTTGTCCTGATTTTCCCCCTTTGGCCCCTCTGCCCAACACACCCCACTCCCTCAGATAATCCCCCTACCGTTGTTCATGTCCATGGGTCATATGTATAAGTTCTTTGGCTACTCCATTTTCTGTACTGTATTTTACATCCTCATGGCTATTCTTTAATTACCTATTTGTACTTCTTAATCCCCTCACCTCTTCACCAAGTCCCCCATACCTGCTTT
>PVJD01013171.1:0-35468 GCA_004026545.1 Mormoops blainvillei
ACCCTCTGTAGCTCCGTGACTTCGCACATTACTTTGTGGGCCTCAGTGTCCTCATCTGTAAAAAGGGACCAACAGCAGAGCCCACAGCAGACCAGTAAGATAGATGAGGGAATCGATATGGGGAGCTTAGCCCAGGGCCGGTCGGGGGGCTCAGGGGGGCTGGTTACTGTTGTCATAGTGACTAGTGGGCTGGAATCAAGGCAGATGGGCCGAGCTGGGGGTGGAAAGGGAACGAGGAGGGGACCAGAAGGGGACTGGTTTTTTCTGGGCATGGCTCACGGGTCAGGGTGGTCTCTGCAGCACAGGCTCTCATTCACTTCTCTCCGCGGCCCTGAGGGAGATGCTGCCATCAGCCTCTTTTTCAGATGAGGAAACGGGCTCAGCCAGGTGAAGCCCAAAGACACAGCTAGTAACTGGCTGTGACCAGCATAGGGACTCAGGTTTGCCTGACCCCAAAGCCCTTGTCCTGTGGATGGGCTGCCCTGGACCACCCAGATGACCCCTGGGAAAGGGTTGGGCCCGCCTCGGCATCCCTGAGAGCGCTTATCCAGTTACCTCACACCAAGTGTGACCGTTTCTTCAACAATTAGTTACTGCTAATGAGGACAGTAATTGATCAGGGGCAGAATTTGTAACTGAGCTCCAGTTTCCTCCTCTTGGCTTTTCACTGGGACCCCTACACTGCTTGTACGAGAAGGGGATCAGGGACTCTCGGCTCGTTAGTGGCCATTCTGGTGATCAGGAAATGTGGCTTCCTCTCCATGCTCCTGCCCCTGGTACCGTCCCCAAAGCCTGTTCTGTCCCCAGCTCTGCTCCTGTTTAGTTTCCTGGCCCTCAGGCTCAAAGACCACCCACCACTCTCTACGGGCCCTTCCCCAGCCTTCGCTTGTGTGCTCCTGGTCATGTCTGGGTTGACACCCAGCGACCCCCTGGGGACTCCCTGCTTTCAGACTCATCCCTGTCAATCTCCTCCCCTCACACAGTCATCTCGGGGCCTGGGGGTCAGAGAGGCCCAGGGCCTTCCCTGGCTTCGCCTCTCACCAGTGTATGCAGGTCAGAAGGAAGGAAAGAGAAGAAACACAATTGTGTCAAATGGCTAACACAGTTCCGGTGGTGGAATGTGTTTTGTTTAATACCTTGATCTCTCGTCTGCTGGAAAAATGAAATCTGTCAAACCTCTTGAAACAAACTGTCAAAGTAAAGTATTATGGGGGAGACAGATCTCTTACTCTGATGGCAAAATTCATTTGAAATGATCCTTTAATCCAGCCTCCCTGCAAAACCTGGAGCTGAAATTTTAAAGTCTGTTCACCCTATGATTTCTTCCCACTCCTCCCGTGGCCTCCTCTCCTGTGCCCTGTCCTCTGTCTCTTAGAAAATAGCACAGCAAAGAATCGCAGCTGGCGGGATGATGACCATTTTTTAGGGGGTAAGTGGCAGAGCACAAAGCCTGTTGCTCAGTGTCTGTTGGGGGAGGGAGAGGCCCTGGCTGTCAAGGCTCCAGCAGCTGGGGAGGGTGACAGCACAGGGGGTGGGCGGGGTTCGACACGCCTGATGTCTACACAGCAGGACAGAGAGGCAGGGGGATGTCAGGGAGCGTGGCGGTGTCTCATTCCTGTTGGAACAAGGGGCTGCCACCTTTCCTCTCTCCCTGCACACCTTTCTACCCCCGTCTATGCCCCTCCCAGAACCCAATCCTCCATTTGAGCTCAGCACGTTTCAGTTTACAAACTGCTTCATTTATTCATTCCTTCATCCTTTCATCCATATAACTCACACCATGCTAACGGGGCCTCACTAAGGGTCATAATCCATAGGACTCTCTGGAGACCTCCGGACACCTCCGGACGCAACCTCTGCCTCCAGGACTCCAGGATTCCACGGGGTGGGGTCAGATGACCATGACTCGTAGGAGAGATGTGTGCCTGACCCATAGCCGGTGCTCCCACCTTAGTATATGTGGGGCAGCCTGTACCAGAAACCCGACAGCAGCGGCTCAAGCAATCAGGACGTGCAATGCGTAATCAGAAGCTCCGAGCTGGGGTTGGTGAATGGCGGCCTGTGGCCAGTTTGACCCACTGTGTTTTTGCATGACCCAGGAGCTACGGGCGGTTTCTACAGATGAACATTTGCAATCAGTTTGATGACAGGGAAGATTAACTTTGAATCCCAAGTAAGTAAAATGTTATCCCCCCAACCCCCATGAAAAGAATGTCATTTTTCTCATTACTAGATTTGTGTTATAAGGATTGCATTGGATTAGTATATTTTGAATTCTATCAATTAAAGGCGTGTGGAAATTTATTTTCTCCCTTGTTCAATAAAAATGCTTACAACATCTTTTATTTTGTCTCTTGGTTCACAAAGCCTAAAATATTTATTACCTTTCTGTCTACAGAAAGTGTTTGCTGAATCCTGTTCTTAAGGGAGGTGGTCCCACCTTGTTCAGATGCTCAGGGATGTCAACAAGGCCCTTTTTCCCTTTTATCATCCTTGGCTGCGTTGGCTTTCGGTCCTTAGCTTTTTGCTTCATGGCTACGAGGTGGCTGCCATGGTTCTGAACATCACTTGCTCTCACGACAGCCTTCGGTTCAGGAAGAAGGCGAGTAAAGCAGAGGAGAACACTTCTTGGTAGCGTTCTCTCCTGTGAGCAGATTTTCCCTCACACCTCGATGACCGGAAGTGGTCACATGCCTGCTCCTAAAATAATCTCTGGAGAAGGAGGATGGAGTGCCAGGCTTGGCTTCGCCGGGGGCGGGTCTGAGCTCGCTGCTGCGGAGCAAACGCAGGGTTCTCCAAGTGAGGGAGGAGGGGTGGCTGCCGGGTGGGCAGCCGCGTGTGCCCACCGCCTTCTCATCAGTGCTTGTGACTCAGTGTCCTGAGCAGTGTGGGGTCTGAGGCGGTGGCCAAGCCAGGGCCCTGGGGGCAGAAAGCCCTGCTCTGATCCTCTGCCCCTACAGGCTGTGTGGCCTGGGAAGTACCTGGCCTGCTCACAGCACAGCCTCCCTCCCTGTGGAGTGGGGACCGTAGCAGCACCGGCCATGTTGTGGGTAGTTGTGAAGGTGACAAGGGGTCGTGCAAGCAGGCGCCGTGCGGGGGTGTTAACAGCTGTGAGCTGTGCAGCGATGAGCCTGTCTGTAAAAAGGGCTCGTGCTGCCTCCTCTGTAACAGTCCTGGGCGACGGTAGCGGGAGTGTCAGTCCACACACGTGAACCCGTCCTATGTGCGCTGGGTGCCCTTCCCTGGCGCTCACTCTCTTCATCCTCTCAGCCCCCTGTGAGGAGGGGGCTGTCGTCAACCCCATTCTGCAGCTGAGGACACAGAGGCTCAGGGATGTGACCCAGGTTGAGGGAGGGCTGACAGGGCGCCAGGACCACCAGATTCTGGGCGGGTGGCACTGCTGGGACCCACTGCAGGGCCTGGGCGGAGCCACATAGGCAGATGCTCAAGCAGCCCCTCCCTGCCCTGCTGGCTGCCCCCTGGGACCACCGTGTCCTGGTGGCCGGGGCCAACCTCTCTCCTGAGCCTGATCTCTGCCCCTGCTGGAGCTCCGGGGACCCAGAGCCTGTCTGTGGCATGGGTGATTTGCCCGTTGTCCCAGCTGTCCTCCTCCCCAGAACGATGTATGGACACCTTCTATGTCATTGGTGGGGGACACACGCCAGGCTGGTGTCACTGTGTATTAGTAGTGAATTGGCAACATGTACTCCTAGGGAAACAATATAAACTTATGCAGAACATCAGTGTGTGCTATTGACAGATAATTACACTCCATATTTGTAGATTTCTCCAATATGCAAGACCCCTCCTGATGATTAAACACCTACAGGTACATCACAGTTTAATAACTGCACACGAGGCTCCTGGCCAGCACTGCGATGTGAGCTTGGGCACCAAGTGTGAGGTGAGATGTGCAGTCCGGCCCTGTGGGGGGCTTGGCTGTCACTGCTGTGGGCCCTCCCCTCAGACCCGCGCCCATCCCCACCCTTCCCAGCCTTCCTGGTCTTCCCCGATTCCCAGAGGGATGACCTAGTCCATGGGACCCCCATGAGAGTCCTGCAGCAGGAGGGTCTCAGTGGACCTGAGACAAGCCCGTGGTGGGGCAGTGTGGGGGGCTTGGGGAGGGAGGCTTGGAGAGGCTGGGGGGGTGGGATCAGATCACTGGCACGTGGGCAGGGCCAGGATGGAGGAGGGGGAAGATCAGCTGGTTAGGGAGGAGTGAGGAGGGGCTGCCCACAGTTCCCTTCCCCCTCCATGCCCCAGCCCCCAGCTCTGGGCAGAGGCTGAGAACTGGGTGCCGGGACAAAGAGGAGGAAAGCAAGAATGGGGTGGAGGTACCATAGGCTAGGAGCCTTGGGGGGTTCTGTCACTAGACAGGGCCCCCTTATTTCCTGGGCCCAGCTACTTCTCAGTAAATGTAACCACAGCAGCAGAAATAGACATATGCGGTTAAATCACCCCATACAATTGATGATAGTAGCCATTGGGACATAAAACAGCAATTTCAGTCAATCCGAAGTAATACTTTTTTTTTTGCTACTAGCAGTGACCAGCTCGCTTTTCCTTTGTCAGAACCACGCTTGCTGTGACAAGCAGCCTGGTCCTCCCTCCTGCCTTTTCTTCTTCCCCCTCCTCCCCAGATGAGATAATCCCTAACAAAATTTAGAGAAACCCTCAGCAGCTGCATTCCCCAAGTGCTGACCTGAGACTTGGCTTCATCAGCAGCACCTGGGGAGCTCCAAGGCCTATAGACTCCCAGGTCCTGTTTCCTGAGACCTCAGATAGCAGGTGTGGGGTGGGCTGCCTGCCGCATCTCTGACAAGCCCCTCCCAGAGCTCCCGATGCTGCTGAGCTCCGGGAAGCTCACATTTGCACGCCCAGCCTCGCTCAGAGACACGCCATGGCTCCCTATCGCCTGCCGGAAAAGTTCCAACTCCTTATCCTGGCATTTAGGGCCCCCAGAATTGGGCCTCGCCTGGTTCCGCCCCTGCTGTCAACTCCACTTCCCTTTGGGAATTCCTGGCAGTAGGGCTGATTGAATGTGATTTGATTAAGCCAAGGTTCACTGCGGAGACACTGTACGTCAATTTCTGCAACTCTGAGGCTGGCTCTGCTTCCTGCTTTCACAACAGGGGAAACAGAAGTGCTGTGGTCCCAGGATGAGGACTTCAGCTCCCATTTCTTCGTTCAAGGACGCAGCTGCCCACTGTTTTCACTTCTAAAGCTTCATTCCTTTGTTCATTTGTTCATCCGTTCAAAAAATGTTTATTGAGCACCTACTACATGCCCAGTCCCGTTCTGAGCACTAGAGAGGCAGCAGGGAACAGACAAAGCCTGTTGAGGAAGGTTGATAAACTCAGTTGGTAAAGAAACAAAAAACAAACAAAAAAAAATGAGCTCTCTTTAGGTTCAGACGCTTTATTACTGATATAGACAATGAAAGCAAGACCAATAAAAGTTCCAGCAACCTATGTCCCATGACCCTCAGGATGACACAAAACAAAAGGAACTGGCAGGTGATCAGGTTGTGAGGAGCCTGTCCCACGGGAGGCTGTGCGGTTTCATCACCCGCAGCTGTACCCCAAGGAAGACGCTCTCGCGTTCTGAGAGGACCGCTGGGCGCTCTGCCAAGACTTAATCAACTGCAGTTAAGCCTTGCCCTCATGGCCTGCGTGGACAGTACAAGGTGGCCAGGGCTCCAGGACAGAGCCATGTCCCTAGGTAGCCCCATGCTCATGGCCTGGGCATGGAGGCTGTTTTAAAGCTTTCAGGCGATTCCAGTGTGAGATCCCTGGTCTAGATTTTGTACGATCTCTGAGGATTCCTCCCAGCCCTGCCTGATATACACACCTATCATATGCTATATGTGAAGTATGGCATGTACGCCCTGACCTCTGCATCCCCATAGCATATAGAGTGCTTAGCTGCTAAGCACCATGCACCCATTTACGTCATTTAGCACTCACCTGGTCCACGAGGGAGGTCCTTAGTTTCCCCACCTTTTAGATGAGGTGAGTGAGTGGTCGCAGAGCTAATATGTGGCAGAGCCAAGCGTTAAACCCAGGCCTGTCTCTGAGCCCGAGGTGCTACGGGCTGATTCCAAGGCTCTGCGATGTTCTAAGCATCTAATAATATCCCATTCTAACACCCAACTATTTTACTCTTTTGTGAATCTTTGTGATTTTTAACAATTTTGTTTGAATGTTAGGCATTTTTATATTCCATGACTCTAATTTATTATTTTACATTAACATCCTCTGATTGTAATGTTGGGGGAGTGTAACGTTCTGTGACTGAAACGCCTCCCCCTGCCCCTGAAACCAGCAGCCAGTCCCCCAGCCTGAGTCTCCTCAAAGCTTCAAGTCACCCCTTTATTCCCTTTTGAATTCTGCCCAAACTATCCAAGGCCCCTCCCTTCCCCTGGGCCCACATCAGAATTTCTGAGTTTACGGCTGTCACAAAGTGTCATTCATTAGCCATGAAAATGACAGTTAGGACAATTATGTTGGGTGAAAAACTCCTGCTAGACTTAGGACCCATAGTGAATGATGTTCTGGGCTGAGGGGGCTGCCACGCACCCCAGCTGTGCCTGATGGGCCTCCACCCTGAGGACAGCATTGGCCACAGTCACAAAGTGACTCTGCCCCTCCCGAGCAGTGCTGCCCTGTGTCACCGGGGACCCCTGCAGGGAGTCCACCCAGGCCAGGGGTTTCTTGGCTGTCTGTGTTCCCCGCTCCCCTCCTCTGAGCCCCCTGCTCCTTTCCCTGCTCCCAGGACAGCAGCTCGCCGTTGATCTCTGAGGGTCTCTCCGGAGCAGGGCGTCTCATTCTGGTTCCAAACCCTGGTTGGCGGAGGAGGCCCAGTCTCAGCGAATGTTCGCCCCGGGCTCGGTGCGGGGAGGCAGTGTCGCCAGGCGGTTAGGCCACCGGCTGTGGCTGACCCCGGGTTCTAGTCTGGATTCCGCCACTTCCTCGCTGTGACACCTCAGGGAAGTTACTTAACCTCTGGGAGCTCAGTTCCCCCCTGTGTGCACGAGTGGCATGTGCCTTATAGGGCCGGGACCACCAGCCTGCCTGGGCTTCTCGCCGCTGGGACAGCGAGTGGAGAATGACCTCGGGTCCCACAGACCTGGGTTCGGGTTCAGCTTCCAGCACTTGGTCGCTGAGTGACCGGGGCAGGTGGCTCGGGCTCCTCTAGCTTCATCAGTTTTTCCCCCTGAAACATGGGCACAATAATACTGACCCCACCAGGGGCATTGTCAGGATTTGAAGAGGAGGGCGTGTCAGATGGCAGTACATTCCTGGGCTCAAATTGCTTGAGGTTACGACTGTGAGCAAATTTCTCCACCTCTCAGTTCCTGGACCTTCTGCAGTACCTGTTTTTATTTATCATTTCATCCCAAGGAAGTGCTGGCATTGAGGAACCTCTTCCGCCACCACTGCAGTCAGAGATGAAGAAACTGAAGCCAAGAGGCACAGATGACTGTGCTACATTTTGCAGGGCCGACAATTAGAGAATAAAGTGATCTCTCCTCCCCATGCCTGCCCCACTCCCTCTAGGACATCTCGCCTGGTTGACTCCTAAGTGCATGTCATTTCTCAACACAGAAGTGTCGCTTCCTCCAGGAAGCCCATCTGATCGCCCCCGCCTCCACCGTGGAGTGGGTCCCCTGTGGTCCTTATCATATCATAACTGATTCTTTATGTAGTTATCGCTCTCATGTCAGCCCATCCTTTTGACCGGAAACCCTGCGAGCCACAGACCGTGTCTGCCTTAGTTAAACTACTCCCCGGCTCCTGGTTCTGTACTTGGTGCTGACTATATCAGGGACCCGGCCTGTCCAGGGCACTAGAAGACAAGAGGCCCCTCTGAGGCAAGGGAGGGAATGGCAGGGACAGGGGACTGGGACCAGTATTGGACAAGCTCTGCCTGTGCTGAAGGATCTACCTGCTTACGCTGCCGGGATGACCATGATGGAACCAGAAGCCACAACTCTCCAGGGACAAGGCCTGACAAGTCCAGTGGGCAGTTGTGAGTAATCAGGTTATGTGCCCTCCATACTGGGCACATATCACAGGAGACGGTGAGGCTGGTGCGTTAGAAAGTGAACAGACTCATCTTTAGTTATAACGTAATTTAGCTAAATGACTTGCTCACATCATTTCACTGTAATCACCCTCCTGCCCCACGGCTGCCTTTCTTCTTCCAATTTTTCCTCCTCTTCATAAAGCTTTATCATTTTTCTTATTCTTTTCTTTGCTTAACTATGAGAACATGAAGAGCAGAACTGACTGTGTAGCCTTTTTTGCACCAAAGAAACCATTTTGCAAATTGCAGGAAATGATTAGAAATTAGAACAGCATTACATCAATTACAGCTGGAGATGGAGAGAAAGATGGTCTGGGGGGCGCGGAGCTGGGGAAGAGACCCCCGCTTTCTTAATGGGGGTCAGCATGGGCAGTGGAGAGAGCACCTGACCCAGGGCCCCATCTGCGCCCTGGGCCCTAGTGAGCCTTTGTGGGCTCTGCCTAGATCCTCCGTATGTGCAGACAAGTGTGCAGATATGCACAGTGCACATACATGGACATATGAACAGACACGCACAGGTATCCCCCATGCACACACAGACATACAAAAACGCATACACAAACACCCTCATACACACACAGATATACAGGCGCACAGACATATGGACACACGCAAACACCCCCAGGCACACATGCACACACCCCACCCAATCCAGTCTATTCCTCTTCTCAGCTTCCTCTCGAGTCACCTGTTTTGTTTACGCCCACTGCCACGACCTGGTGTGACCTCCATCAGCTCTTACCTGGCCGCCTGCAATACCCTCCTGTCCGCACTATGACCCGTCCACAATGGCCCATTCATTTATTCCATGTTTGCTGAGCCCCTCCCATGCGCCACGTGCTATGTGGGTACTTGGGAGACTGGTTCCTCATGGAGATCACATTTGAGGTGTGAGCTCACGTCTCACACTGCAGCTGGGGCACCTGCCCCACTTGCAGGTCCGATCCTGCCCCTCCCTGCTCCAGACCCTTCCCCGGCTCCCTGGTGCCCTCAGGAGGAAGCTCTCATTCCACCGAGCCTGCCGTCTTGACGCGCCTCTGTCCCACAGCCCACACCTGATACTCAGGCTCCTCTCCTACCACTTCCCTCCCCCACACTGGGGCTCTGGCCACACCGAGCTTCTTCGTGTTCTCCTTCCTCTGGGCCTTTGCACATGCTGTTCCTGTTACTTGGAACACTCTTCCTGCTCTGCGTTGTGTTGCCCAGTCTCAGGGTCCTTGTCTCTGACTGTCTGTCCTCCCCAGGCTGGTCATATCCTCTCCTCTGTGCCCTTCCACTGCCCACCTCTTACCCCATTAGATGCCCTGGGCCCCTGTTTTCCGGGTTCAAACAACCTCCAGCTGACTGTGATCTCTGGGAGATCTGTCCTCCTGGAGGGCAGGGCTTGGCTTTGTTCATCTCTGGACACAAGTCGGAAAGAAGGTGGTGAGCCAATATGTCCCCTCCCATCTCCGCTCCGCAGCTCCTGCTTTATTCCTCCCTGCCCCAAACTTTCACCCTGAAGTCCTCCCTGTGCTCACCCTGACTCCACCCCCACAACCGGAAGCTCTGCTCCCTGAAGGTCGCTAGCAGAGGGGGTCCCTCTGCCTTTGGAGGGGGCGCTCAGCAAAGTCATTTGGACCCAAAGAAAGGAAACTGGTGGTGAAATTTCAGTCGCGGAAAGAAGTCCAAACAACACTTTTAGGGTACTGGGGAGGGACTTCTTTCCCATTTTTTTAGGTGATCCCCTAGGGTGTTTGCTGCTCTGCCTTCCTATGGGCTTACTGAGTGCGGCGGTGACCCCAGTTTGTGCCACTGCCCTGCTTGAACATCCAGTGCCTTCCAGTGGCATTTGGTGGGGTTTCTGGGGGGAAAGCCCACAAAAGTTTGGAGTCCCCTAAGACTGCGGGGCCCAGGGGTTTCTCACCCCGCACTTGTCCACACTCAACCTCCAGCAAGTTATTAAAATTGCATTTAAGTGCTTCTGCTAGGCTATGGTCACCAAGATTCTTTCCTTGACCAAACTTTACTCAGGCTCCTCTCACCTCAGTGAGGCCCTGATTTTCGGGCTTCTGTTTTTGTCTCTGCGCTGTCCAGTTTTAGCAAAACTCCTGCCAAGTCAGTTTAACCAGAATGCCCCACCCTCGACACCCCATCACCCTCGTCCTTGCCCTCTGGTCGGTTCCTCATCCCCCCAGCCCCCGCCACAGAGGGTCTGATCTCCCCGGCCTGCCTTCAGCAAGGGCCCTATTAGGTCGGATTGGCCAGAATTCCCATTACCCTGGAATTTCCAGCCACTGACCCCCGCCCTGCTCCTTGTTATAAATTCCCAATTTTTTGCTGTATTCAAGCTGTGCCCAACCTTTCTCTCCCTACTACAAACCCCATAAAATCCCATTGTCATGTCCATCCTGCCCCAAGAAAAGTCTGCCTCACTGTTTTTTCACGGAGTGTCACGGAGACATTTTTTCTTTAACTGTGGCTCCTGGGGCGTCAGTTTCGGGCAGACAGGTCTCTCTGTTGCCCTCTGTATAGCCCAGTCTTTCCAGATTTCGAGGTGGCAGTTTGCCTGGCAACCTCAGCTCTCTGGTACATCTCAGAAAAGTCGTTGGTTTTCAGTTTGTCCAGCTTTTGCTTGTTGTAAGGACAGGAGTGGCTGGCAACTTTCATGTTGAAACCAGAAGTCTGTCTGGTTGCACTTGGAATAGAATTCAGCCTCTTTATGGAGACCCTACCTGACCTAACCCCTGCGTACTTCTCTGATTGCTGTTAGGATTTGAGCGGCCAGCAAATGGCATTTCTGTTCCCCACCTGAGTTTGGAACAGATTGAGACCAAGACACAGGAGTCAGGCTGATGAACAAAAAAGAACCCCCTTTACTACCAGGAAAGCTGATTGGAGAACCCAGCACAGGCAGTAGTGACAATGAGTTATTAACACTCTGTTGGATTGAACATGTTCCCCTAAAACAGTAGACCTCCCACCAGGGCCCTGGCCTGCGCGCTAAACTGACCACGTGACCGGAGGTGGATGAGTAGACCCTTTCTGAGTGCGGGGCCAAGGGGGGGCCACAGTGAGCTCACGGGAAACTGAGATAGATTGTTACTATCATTTTCCAAGTGAGGTGGTGTCAGGTAGGGGCTCAGGATGGGGGCTCCGGCATCGGAAAACCTGAGTTTAAAACCAGCCCCTGACATTTTTTAGCTCTTAGATCCTAAATTCATCAATAAACCTGTCTAGGCCTCGGAACCAACACCTGTAAAATGGGGATAATGATGCATGGTCCGTGGGTTTGTTCAGGTTAAAGTAATTAACGCAAGCAAAATGCTTAGAGTCATGACGGGCCCATAGCAAGCAGCTCTCGAATTCTGTTGAACCTAACACGTCAGTTCTACCGTCTTCCATCTTTTCCTCCACGTCCAGGACATGAGAAGCTGATTTCTGCTCTAGGGTCTTTGTATCTGCCGTTCTTCCTTTTGGGAGTGCCATCCCGGATCTTAGCATGGCCCTCTTCCTCATCATTTGGGGGTCGGCCCGAATGCGGCCTGCTGCAGCGGGGCCTCTCTGGCCACCCAGCACAAAGCGGTGTCTTTTCCCTGATACCCGAGTCATTCTCTATCACATCACCTGCTTTATTTTCTTCAAGCACTTACCACCCTCTGAAACTGTCTTGCTTCTTTACTGATTTCCTTCTTCATTATTTGTTTTCCTTTTCTCCATTCTGTTTCTGTGGGAGGCTAACCCCTGACCTTGCACGTAGTCGGTGCTTAACCTTTTCTGGTTAAAGGAGTGAATGAACGGTTGGATCCTGCCCTGATACCAGACGCTAATCTCTGAGCATCACTTCTGAAGCTTTCGTGTTCAGGGACGTGGGGCACTTGCTACCTTCTGGATCCCAATGTCATGTAGTCCCAGTGGAGCCAGTGAACAGTTGAGCCTCCAGGGAATAACTTCTTCCTGTTATGGAAGGATGAGCCAAGATCCAGGTAGCAGAAAACACAACACATACTGGTTTAAACTATATTGCAAGCTACAGGTGGACTGGGTCTCAGGCAAGGACCGATCTAGCATCTCACTGGTGTGACCAAGGGCTGAGTGTGTTTTTACCTCTCTGCCTCGCGGAGTGCCCAGTTTGTCTTCAGCTTGGTTTCTCATGTGGGTGCAGCATCAACGTGGCCCACCTGCTTCCCCTTCCCTTTACTGGAGGACATAGTCTCTCTGAGCCAGGACGTGTAAGTCCAGGCTTCTCCCTGACTGGCTCCTGTTACGTAATGTACCTACTACCTCTGAACCAGTCCTGCGTTGATGGCCCTGGTCTGGGATATGGATTAGCTGAATCGGGGATCAAGCCTCCCACCCAAAGGGGAAAGCCTGGGGTGGGTGCCAGGGGGACAATCATGGTGTCCCCTCTTCCCAGGGAGCAGAAGCCACTTGGCTAGGGTGAGCAGCAGAGGCAGCTCTGGAACCAGGTCTGAGGGGGAGGATGAACCTGTGAGGCAGAAGGGATGGGGAGCTATGTGTGTCAGCCCCCCAGATGCCCCTGCCCCAACCAATGCTCCTTCTGTGGACAGAGATGGGGAGAGTGGAGCTGACCAGACTGCGGACCATGAGACCCACAAATCCAGGCTGACAGTGGATTGTACCCCCAGTGCGGATGAGCCCCCTGCCCAGAGCACCCCTCCCTGCCCTCTCACCGATGGCCCCTGTGACAGGCACGGGTGCTGCCGTCTCAGCCATCACTCCAGGGCCCCACAGCTCTGTGCTCTGGCTGGAAACACACTTGGGCTGCTGTACTCAAAAGAGGTTCAGGGGGGTGTTCAGGGCTTGGCGGGGGGCTGCAGAGACTGTGCACACAGGGAAACTGAGGCCTGAGCCCAGGCTCCTGGTGTCTCTTCACAGAGCTGGGCCCTGATCCTTTTTCTCAGGCCTGGTCTTTCTGCTGCACTACACGGACTGGATCCTCCCATCAGCTCCCCAAACTGGGGGCCAACCCCCATACTCCCCAAGCCTCCTCCTGGCTTCCCTCACCCTCCGACAGGGGGGCCGGCCAAGCTCTCCAGCCTGGCCTCCCCTGTCCTCACCTTCACCCCTCTCCCAACCTCGGGCTCCAGTCACTCTGAACTCTGGGAAGTTAATAGTTATAATGCATCATGTTTATTGAGAAATAGGATGTTCCTTCCAGGTGCTGGGCTGAGTAGCTCACGTGCGAGGCCTCATTCATTCACGCAGCATACTCAGGACGTCTCCTACGTGCCACATGCTGTCCAGATGGTTGGGAAAGAATCTTGAACAGAATCTCATTTCCTGGCCTCCTGGAGCTTCCGGTTTTGCTGGAGAAACAGACATCAGCCAAGGAACACAAAAATAAAATTACAAAACATTCTGGCTCTCAGTTCCAGGTCTTTGGAGAGGATTCTAAGCTGAGCTGTGATGTGGTCTATTATCTTATTTTAAAAAGTTATTGATTTATTCTCTTTCCTTCCTCCATTCATAAGAACTCACCGTTGCTTACTGCGGTCAAAGGCCTGTGTCAGAAAGCAAAGGAGGGTTTAGGAGCACTGGCTGCCTGTCAGACACCGTCATCTCATTGTGTCCGCACAACCAGGCTGCAAGGTAGACGTTGCTGTTACTGCTCTGCAGGCAAGGAAGCTCAGACTCTTGCCTCGAGGCTGAGGCCACTCGGCGTCTGCTCTGCGGCCTCCTGGAGGGCCAGGGAGGGTCTGACAGACAGCAATATCCTTTGCCCATCTCTGTCTCCCTAGGAAGGGGCTCCCATTCTGCTCAGGAGACGGAATTGTTATCACTGTAATGACAATAACAGCCACAGCAGTGGCAGAAGCAGCCAGTCGCCCTTCCTTGCAGAGCCCACCATGTGACCTGATGGTGCAAAGCACTGTGCTTATATGATGTCCTTTATTCCATGTAACGAATGTGCAAGTGGCTCTGTGGGGATGAGGAGTGGGGCAGGACTTGAAGCCAGCTCTGCCGGGTCCTTGACCAAACGGGTGTGTCATTCCTTCAAAGAGAGGAGGGACAGCCATTCCTGCACTGTGAGAAGAGAAGCCAAGAAGCAGAACGAAGAAGGAAACACGCCCACAAAAACTGCAGTGAGAGGCCACAGCCCCGAGGGAGAGGGTGGGCAGAGCACCTGCCTGGGGCCCCAGTGGGGAGTTCCAGCTCCCGGTTCCAGGCCCGTGCCAGGGTCAGGTGCCACTAAATTCCCCGAGACACCCCTTCCCATTTTCCTTTGCTTAAATTACGCCAAGTGCTTTCCTGTTATTTGCAAAGGGCCCTGACTCAGATGGCAAAGAAATCTCCTTATTTAAAAAAAAAACAACTGGTTGAAAAAAAAAGCAACAGTTTTAACAATGAGTGTCTCTTGTTCAGAGAGGCCTCATCGAATAAGAGGAATGAGGCTTTTGTAAACCTATATGGAAATTAAACCCACAATCTGGGTACATACTTGTTTGACAAGTGATAATTAACTGCTGACAACATAATTTCAGTTTGGATGCAAACGTGTTTTTCATTAGGAAGTAAAATAACAAGAGATCTTACATCTGGGAGTCCAGCCTCCAACAGTGGGAGTTTAGCTGCTCTGCTGAAAGGGTTGAACGGCTGGCATTGAGAGCCCACTGTCCCTGGCCGGGGGGTCTGGACCCCCAAAGTGACACTGGGATCAGGTCTCCAGAGAAACTTCCAGAAGGCAGCTCAGTCAACCCCTGTCATGAGGGTCTGACATCTTCCTCTGGGGATCTCTGACCCCCAAAGAGCCCGGAGGTAGGTAGCAGTTGCGGGGGTGGGGGTTGGGGGCACTCTCTTCCCTCCAGCCTCCCCTATGCCGCAGGTCCTGCAGGGGTCATATCCCATCCCCTACTTTATAGAGGGGGAAACTGAGAATCAGGCATGTGGGAGTCACTCATTCAGAGCCGCAGCTGGTGAGGGGCCAGATGGAGACCTGAACTCTGACCCTCCTGAGCCCCCAGTTCATGCCACACACCTGCCCACCTCCTTTTCCTTGAGTCGAATCAGCTCCTTTGAGCCTCAGTTTTCTCCTCTGTAAAATGGGAATAATAGCTGCGCTTCCTCATAAGCCTGCTGTGAGGATGAGATAAGGTAACACACAGGACACAACTGGTATGTAGAAACCCCTTAATAGGTGTTAGTTATGGTGTGTGTGTTCTGTGCCATTGATTCAGCACTGACTCCTGGCCACCCTGTGAGTGAGTGACGTCCTCAGTGTTCTGTCCTCAGTGGCCCTGCTCAGCTCCTGTAGACTCAGACCTTCGGCCTCCTTTACGGAGTCAGTCCAGCTCATATTTGGGCTTCCTCTTCTCTTGCTGTCTTCTCTGTTCCCCACATTGCTGCCTTTCCCAAGGAACCCTGCCTCCTCAGGGTGTGCCCAAAGCAGGACAGCTTCTTCAGTTTTGTCATTTTTGCGACAAGCAATGTTTCAGGCTCACATCGTATTTCAAATGGATCAATGATTTCCCCTATCAGTCTTCTTTACTGTTCAACTTTCACAAATGGGTGTAGGAACGGGGAAGACAAGGGTGTGGATGACCTTAGCCTTGGTCTCTGATGACACGCCTTTGCTCTTGGTGATCTTTCTGAAGTCTTCCACTGCTGCCCTCCTGAGTCTCAGCCTTCTTTGGATTTCATTTGAATCAATGATTGAGCCAAGGTAAGTGAAATCTTTAACAATTTCAATGCCTTCATTGTATGGGTTAAAGCGGTGTATTTCCTCCATAGCCACGATGGTTTTCTTCTTATTGTTCAAACGTAGTCCTGCTTTGGTGCTTTCTTCTTTCACTTTCACGAGAGGTCATTTCAAATCATTGCTGCTTTCTGCCAGTAAGATGGTGTCATCGCATATCTTAAGTCATGATATTTCTTCCACCGGCTCTCACTCCTCCTTTGAGTCTAGCCCAGGTTTTTGTATGACATGTTCTGTGTACAGATGAACCGCAGAGGGAGAGAGAATGCACCCTAATCTGACACCTTTGCCTACAGGAGAAACCATTCTGTCCTGACAGGGGCTTCCCGTCCACAATACAGGTTACACATGGGGAAGATCCAGTGCCGAGGAGCTCCCGTTTCTCTCAGAGCAGCCATGGCTTTTCGTAATCGACACAGTCAAAGGCTTTACCGTGGCCCGTGTACCATATAAAACGTAGACTACCTTTTCGAAATTCACACTCCGGTATCCAACAAATGTTTGCAGTTGGATCTCAAGTGCCTCTTCCTTGTCTAAACCCAGCTTGAGCATCCAGCATGTCTTGTTCCATAGAAGGTAGGAGTCTTTGTTGTATCACTTTGAGTTTCACTTTACCTGCGTGGGAAACTAGAACGCTGGCCCTGTAGACGCTGTGCTGCTGGGCGTCTTCTCTCTCGAAAACTGGGGTGTATGTTGACCATTTCCATTTCTGTAGACCATTGTTTTGTTTTCCATATTTGTCGACATACTCTTATTAGGATTTTGACAGATTCGATCTCCGTGGCTTGAAATAATCCTGTTGGAATCCCCCTTGCCCCTGGTGATTTATTTCTTCCACTGAATCATGCCATTGAATCGGCTCTGATCTCTGACCACCCTGTGAATGAGTGATGGCCGCAGCGTTCTGTCCCCAGCAACACTGCTCAGCTCCTGTAGAATCATACTTTCAGGGCAGCTTTTTCTTTGCTTTCTAGAATTTCAAGTTCTTCCTCATAGGAATCCTCTTCAAAGGCATCTGTTGTCTTTTTGTCTCTTCTGTCTAGATTGTCAGTGCATGGTTCCCACCCTCCCTTTCTTCCCTCCAGGTCAGATAAAGTGCTTCCAATGGCTGGTCATTCAGCATTCCTAGTTTAGGTTTGGATTTCTCTTTTATTTATTGAATCTTTTGGAAGAGATCTCTTTTCTTTTTCTTTTTTTGTAAGTACTTACAATACTTTATTGATTAACTCAGGTAATAAATAATATCATTTCTCCCTCCTTGGAGATCGGTGGGCTCTACCCCTGCGATCACCCCTGCAGTCCTGCTCTGAAGTCCGTCCGGGCTTCCTGTGTCCATTTGAAAGGAGGAGCCACATGGGACCCTACACTTTCACGAGCATGTGTAATAGCAGGCACACGGCAAAGGTTTGCTTGTTGGCTTCTGGGGTCCAGCTTCTCCGAGCACAGATAGCTGGTAGCTGTTGTCATAAAAGCGTCATTTTTGTCTCATCCAAACTCAGCGGGTGGCCAACTATGAGCTGTAGAATTGTGTTTTATCCACATTTTTGTCCCTTAAATCTTCCGAGATGCCCATGGAATTTTCATCGCCTCTCACCTTGCTCCCACCAGCAACACAGAACCACTTGCTCCTCCTGGAACATTCTATACCCTTTAACATCTCCTGCTTGTGCGCATGTTGTGTTTTCCACCTGGAAAGACTTTCCCGCTGCTTCTCAGCTGGTGAAGTGATCCTTGAACCCCCAACTCAAACATCCTCTTCTCGGACTTCCTTTGAGTTCGTATCTATTTGACTTGATGCTGAATACAGAGTGGGGGCTCCTCGTGCACTTACTCAGTTCTTATTCCTCTCATGTGCTTGACTGGGTACATCTGGTTGTGTGTCATCCCAGTTAATCCTCACAGGATGTACTCCTGTGCAGAATGCAATCTGTATTATCCCCATGTGACAGATGAAGAAACTGAGGCTTAAAGAGGAGAAACAACTCACGTAAAGTCACATACAAGGTCTGTCAGAAAAAGTCCAGCTATTATTAATAAAACGAGAATGGTTTGCATGACATGGATGTGACCTGGCAGCCAAGGAGAGCGCACTGGAATGCACATGTGTGAACAATGATGACTTCACTGTACTAGTCAGTAGGGAGTGTTAGATGCTATTGAGTGAGCATGTGTACTGTGTGACCATCGCATTCAAAATGACTAAACAAGTAGAGCAATGAACCTGCAGCAAATTTTGTGTTGAGATTGAACATGCCTCCTCGGAAACTATTCGTGTGATTCAGAGGCCGCAGCTGTGGGCAATGGGTGATTGGCTGCCTCATCACGACCATGTGCCGGCTTGTGTATTACGTCTCGTGCAGTTTTTTTGCAAAACTTCGAAACACTCAGGTGACTCACACCTTCTACAACCAGATTTGGCACATTGCGACTTCTGGCTTTCCCCAAAACTAAAATCACCTTTGAAAGGAAAGAGATTTCAGACTGTTGATGAGATTCAGAAAAATACGATGGGGCAGCTGATGGCGATTGGGAGAACTGTGTGAGCTCCCAAGGTGCCTACTTTGAAGGGGACTGTGGTGTCATTGTCCTATGTACAATGTTTCTTGTATCTTGTGTCTCTTCAATAAATGTCTTTTTCATATTACATGGCTGGGTACCTTCTGGACAGACCTTGGACTTAACTGATGCTGAAGCCTGGACTAGTGACACAGCCCCAGGCTGCATCCTTTCCTCTTTAGCTCAGGTGAACCCACTTTGTTCCTCTCCTAAAGGCAGCAGGGTGTGGTGCTCCCTAAATCCTCACTTTTATTCGTTATCGATCCAGGCCTCAGACACAAAAGTACATGCTACTACACACACAAACCCAGGTACACATAGGCAAAGGAACAAAACCCCTAACACATCCATAAGGACACTTGCACTTTCCCAAGGATGTAAGTGAGCACATCCGCTGTACTCCAGATCTGTCCACCCCCCAGCCCCACATGTGGGACCCTGACCTATATATCCAGCTGCCTCCCGGACAGCTGCCTTTGGGTGAACACGGGACCCTCTGAAATGGTGAGCCCAGATGGACTTTGGGTGGGCAGGGCAGGGGATAAAACCAACAGACTGGGTTCTGGCTTCTGCAAACCTTCCCTCTACAAATCCTAGAGACATTGGATCAGATACAGTCACACGACACTTAAAAATGGGAATATGTCCTGCAAAATGCATTGTTAGGCGATTTCATTAGTGTGCGAGCATCTTAGAGTGCACTTACCCTAACCTGGATGGCCCAGGCTACTGCACACCTGGGATGTATATGCTATAGCCTCCTGCTCCTAGGCTACAAACCTGTACAACATGTTATCACACTGAATACTGTAGGCAGTTGTTACACAGTGTAAGTATTCGTGTATCTAAACGTAGAAAAGATACAGTAAAAATGCGCTGTAAAACATAAATGGAACACCTGTATAGGGCACTTACCGTGAATGGAGGACAGGAAGTTGCTCTGGGTGAGTCATTGAATGAGTGGTGGGTGAATGTGATGGCTTAGGACATCACTGTGCACTATTGTAGGCTTTATAAACACTGTAACTTAGATTAAACTAAATTTATTAAAAATATTTTTCACCCTGACTGGTGTTGCTCAGTTGGTTGGGTGTTGTCCGGTTGATTCCTGGTGAGGGCACATGCCTGGGTTGCGGGTTCCCCCGGTCAGGGCATGCGTGAGAGGTAACAAATTGATGTTTCTCTCTCACATCGATATTTGTCTCCCCCTTTCCCGCTCCCTTCCTCTCCCTCTAAAAAATAAAGTAAAATACAATTGAAAAAAAAATTTTATTCTACTATACATTAACCTTAGCTTAGTATGACATTTTTTACTTTATACAGCTTTTAATTTTTAAAAACTTTTTGCCTCTTTTGTAATAACACAACTTAAAACACAAACATGCTGTACAGCCAGGCAAAAATATTTTCTTTTATTTAGGTTATTCTACAAGCTTTTTTTCTATTGTTAAAGTTTTTTTGTATTTTCCACTTAAAAACGTTTTTTTGTTAAAAACTAAGACCCAAGCACATGCATTGGCCTTAGCCTGCACAGGTCGGGGTCAGCATTTTTGCTGCCTCCACCTCCACATCTTGTCCCGCTGGGAGGTCTTCCGGAGATGTGGCCTCTCTCCTATGACAATGCCTCCTTCTGGGACAGCTCCTGAGGGGCTGCCTCAGGTCCTTCAGAGAAGGTGTCCTTCTTTCCAGAAATATGCCCATGCTGGTTGGTTGGTCGGTCTCTTTTTTTCAGTCATAGATTTGCTTGTAAGAGATTATGCCCCATGAACATTCTTTTCTATTAATGAAAACTTTTTGGTGTCGGGGTCCATGTTTTCAAACTTTTAAAGGATCTTGTTGAGGTCCACGGGAGCTTCTGCTAACCCCTCCCCTGTGCATTTTCTTGAGGGTGCTCCTTACGGGTTCGTCGTTGGCCAGAATGTCATTTTGCAGTGCGTGACCGTACAGCAGAAGGGAAAGGGAGGGCCATCCCCCGAAGGTGGAAATGAACTGACAACCAATAAAGAAAAGAAATAGAATGTACAATTTCCAAACCAGTAGAGAAAAGAAGAGAAACAGAAGAATCCTGATTGGTATGATGTGGCAGCAAATGAGCCCAAAACAAACAGAAGTCTGCCGAGGAAACCCTGGTTTCTGGAAGTACGAAGAAGGCAGGAGAACCCTGGCTCAGCCATTCATGTCTGTGTGGGGTCTGGGGCACAGGGGTTAACAACTTCACCCTCTCTGAGCCTCAGTTTCCTCATCTGCACAATGGGAAGATGAATTCTCCTGGCAGCCGTTGGGGGGACGCAATGAGACTCGGCTCTCTGGTCCTCAGTGCAGGGCGACGCAGGCTGGGGCCAGTGGCTGCCCTTCACCTCTTTGCAACCGGGGATCTTGGGGAAGAAATGGACTTTGTGGATGTTGCAGTATGAGTGTCTTCTTTTTTTCCTTTCTTCTTTGATGATAAAGCTGAAGAATAAGAGATTATCAAACTGGCTCAAGAAGCCCATCTAAGAAATTTCCGAAGGGATGAAAAAGACAGGAAGCCTCACTCCCAAAACAACCTCTGCTGTATCCATTCTTCACTGACTTGGTAACAGCAGCAACAATGATTTGAATGTTTCCAGTGTCCCAGGAACTGTGCTGTTTTACCCACGTTCCTCCCTTTCAATTTGCCTAGCAGCCGTGAGAGAGGTGCGATCACCAGCTTAGAAATGAAGAGGCAGAGGTTTGGAAGGTGAAGACGAGACCCGAGCTTTCCCTCATTTTTGTTCTTCGAATCAGAGTCCCAAGCACAATGAGATTACCCTTCCGGCCTCCTCTCCTCTTCTTCCTCATTGATCTTCCTTCTTCTTTAACTTGCTTACAATTTTAGAAGTTGGAAGAAAGGAATCTTAGAGAGGAAATAGTTCAACCGCCTTGTTTTACACACTGGGGACACTGAGGCCCAGAGAGGAGAAGCAATGGGCTCAGGACCACCCTGCCTGTCTGGGGCAGAGTCTCCATGCCCACCCAGGAGTCCCAGCCCTGGACCCAGCCCCCGCTCCATTTTCTTGCTCTGCTGGACTCCGTGTTTCCACTCTTTGGGATCACTGCTGACCTCACCTCGGGATTCTCTCCACGTATTTTCGTCAAAAGCAAAACGCAACAAACTGGGTGGCTGCCTTTCAATGGCTGAATTGCTCCAGAGCTGTTTTATTTCGTTTTAAACTAGATGCGTGCACGCACACACACACACACAGAACCAACCAGATTTTCTGATCTAAACTGGCTGTCAGTTTCACACCCAAATAAGTGCATGTGATCTCTCACCCATGTGAACATTAACACGGCTATTGATGAAATTACATCCAGTTAAAATCCCAGTAACGGTGTGTAATATAGGGAAGGGTTTCATTTGGGAAAATTCACATCGCCGCACACACACACACACACACACATCTATTTCATCTCTCAAAAATTTTTTAAATCAAGAAAGAGCAAATCCTTTTTAAAGGTTACCTTACCCTTAAATATTCTGGGCACATATCTTTCAAGCACACATCGAATGTGTGAATGTTAGTGTTTTGTCACTTGTATAATCTGGCCATCTTGTCTATCCCACTGTTATGAAGACCTTGGCAAGTGACTTACCCCCTCACCATGTTGTTGGTGATTTCTCTTTGCAGCCTGAAGATTTGTCTTTTTTAATCCCTCCCAGAGAGTGAACATAGTTACTGGGTCACAGAGAGATGAGGGCAGGCTGCTGAGAGATTTCATTTCCGATTTCTCAGCATCTTCCGTATACTGATCATCACAGATAGCATCTCCAGAGGGCCAGGTGCTGTGACGGATACTTTTAAAAATCTATTTCTAACCGTCATCCTGTCACTCTGATTCTGTCCACCATGACCCATGGCCCAATTATTCCACCCAATCATCTCCCTGCTTCTGATCCCTGTATGGTCTGGTCCCCACTGAGTTCCAGGAGAGAACCTTCAAAAATGCAGGTGCACTAGACTTATTGGGACGATCACTTTGTAAGGTATATAAATCTCTAATCACTATATTGTACACCTGAACAAATATAATATTGTACATCAACTATAACTGAAAAGCAGAAAATAATATTAAAGATATCAGCACAACCACTTCTCTCCTCTGCTCACACCTCCCACAGCTCCCATCTTTCTTAGGGTAGAGCCAGAGTCCTTCACTGATCCTGACGACCCTTGTGACACCCCCCACCCCCGCTCTGCCCCAGCAACCCGGGCCTCCTTGCTGATCCTAGAGTGCACCAGCGCGCCCCGTGGTTCCCACAGCCTGGGGCGCTCTCCCCAGGGCAACTCCTGGCTCACAGCCTCAGGTCCAGCCTGTCTGTGCTCAGATGAGCCCTTCCGGGTGAGGTCCTTCCTGTATGAAATTGCACGCCAACTTCCTGGCACTTCTTACCCCTCCTTTCTGCCTAATTTATTTCCTTATCATTTACCAC
Organism: Mormoops blainvillei; assembly: GCA_004026545.1. NCBI lineage: Eukaryota > Metazoa > Chordata > Mammalia > Chiroptera > Mormoopidae > Mormoops > Mormoops blainvillei. The sequence continues at coordinate 22,794 of PVJD01013171.1, forward strand.
TGTGTGACGTCTTCTGTAGATTTTGTTCACCTTGATCATTGTCTGTCTCCTCAAGTATGGCGCAGGCTCTAGGAAGGAAGGACCAGTGGACAGCTGCTCTCCACCGTGTCTCCAGCTCCTAGGACATAAATGTCTACTGTGTGAATGAACAGAAGGGCTGTGTTCAGATGATAAACAAGTAACAAATAAAAATATAATTTCAGAACCATGTGGAAGAGAATGACCAGGGGCTGCTTTAGGTTCAGATCTAGGAAAGCCTCTTGGAGGAGGTGGCGTTGAGCTGACATCTAGATTTGACAGACCAGCAACAGGCCCAGGGAGGGGATGCCTTACCCAAGGCTGTGTAGGTGGAGAGTTGGGGAGCAGGTGCTGAGGTCACAGCGAAGGCGTGCCCAGACTCCTGGGCCCTTGTGCTGACCTCGATCTGTCCTTTTGCCGGGTGGTCATTACTCCACGTGGCCCTTCCTCCCAGGGGGCGAGGGCTCCAGGGACATCAAACAGAGCCTTATGCTTCTTCGTGTCTCCTGGGCCACCCACAGGACCAACATACTGTGGGGTTTTTGCAGGTGGGTTTTGAATGAATCTCAGGTGGGGCAGGTGAGTGTGTGTTGCAGGATGTAAGCTTCAGGGACTGCAAGCCCTGAGTGTCCTGGAGAAAACCGAGTTAATTCTATTTAAATGGAGGAATTGAGCCCCAGGGTAGGATACGGACATACCCTAGGTCAGCTCTGCCAGTGTCAGTGTTTAGAACTGAACTCTGCTCTCCTGCTCCTGGTCCTTCCCATATCACATCCCTGTAAAAAGAAGGCTCTGGAAGCCTGGCCCCTGGGGCAGAAATCTGGGGGACTCAGAAAGGTAGGGCTCCCACGCCTCTAAGAAGCATGTCTGGGGAAGCACTGGCTACAGATGAAATATTGGATTGGCCAAAAAGTTCATTTAGTTGTTTTTTTCTGTATGATGGCTTTAGTAGTGCTTAGTTTCACTTGAAACAATTTTGTTAGATTGCATTGTGACAGCTGTCATATCAGTGTGCATTTAAAAAACTTATCAAAATTGGTGAATTGTGGTGCAGCCATTTAAATCTTGAAGATGGAAGAAAATAAGCAACATTTTCGGCGTGTTATGATTTATTATTTCAAGAATGGTAAAAACAGAACCGAAACACGAAAAATGATTTGTGCAGTGTACGGAGAAGGTGCTGTGACAGATCGAATGTGTCAATAGTGGTTTGCAAGGTTTCTTGTTAGCATTGACATTTTGGCCAAATGGCCCACAGCTGTGGAGCTGTCTTATGCATTGGAAGATGCTTAGCAGCACCCATGGCCTCTACCCGCTAAAAGCCAGTAGCAGGAGATAGACAACATTCTCAAAATATCCAAATCAGTGAAGTTGTTGGTGAAGATAAAAATGTGTCTTTTATTTTACAGAAAAAACCATACAGACTTTTGGGCCAACACAATAAAAGCGGCACTCTGCTCATGAAGCCCCCAAAGCACCGCAAATGGAAAAACCTGTGTCCTGGAGTCGGCGCTGACTAGCGTCCCCCGAAGGTCAGCGCCGGAGGAGACTAGAGAGGCTCAGGCCCAGGCAGTTTATCATAGAGGCGGGGATGCTGGGGCCAGAGAGGGTGAATGGTTGACCGGAGCCTGTGCGGACCGTAAGGGGCAGAGCTGAGGTGCAGGCTGGCTTTGCAGCCCAGCCCAGATTGTCAAGGTGAGAGGCTCTGAGGGGCCAAAACAGCGGTGCACCCTTCTGCTGCCCGCTGAGCTCCTGACATCAGTCCCCTCCAATCACCTGGCAGCCGCTCTCTCAAAGCTGCTTGCTCCTTTTGGGGATTTTTTTTCTGGAAAGATTCTTGACAAGATATAGTGTATACGTGGAGCAGAGAGTGAAAGTGTCTTGATTCTGTGTGGGGAGCTGTCACCTGTGCGATAAACCCGAAGGCTGCAAGGGAGAGGGTTTGAATCTGTCGCCGTCATAGTGAATGTTGGGGTCAGGCTGGGGAAGGGCTGGGCTAAGTTTCAAGTAAAGGTTAGCTTACCATCAAGGATTCTTTGACCCCTCGCCATGTATTAGGTCCTGTCCTGAATGCTCTGTGCGAATGATCCCATCTGAGGTATCCTTGCAAGTACGGGACCTGTTACTTTGAGGTAGGTCATTATCCTCATTTGAAAGATGAGAATATGGAGATTTAGTGAGGTGACATCCCTTCTTGGCAGCAAGGCTGCTCCCCAGATTCATCTGCCTAATGCCAAAGCCTATTTCTTAGACTCGGAAGTCCAAGGCGGCTTTTGGTTGAGACAGATTAGGATCAGCTCAAGGGCAAAGTCAGGATCAGCCTCATGGAGAGCAGTGGGGCTAACCTTCGGTTCAGTGAGCTGGGGTTAGTGCGGGACAGAGGTCAGGGCTGAGCCGATGTACAGAGCAAGCTTGGAGTTAGGATCAAGGTGACCTCTATGAAGAGGCTTCTCAGGGCAGGGCAAATGCTTCCAGGAGCTCTAGGGGCCCAGAAAGATGATCCTCCCCACCAGTAAAACCTTCTAAAGACTGATAGTGTGTCTTATAATGAATTTTTGCAGTAAATTCCATAACATAGCTGTATTTGCTTTAGTGAAAATGTTGTCCTCTAATTTTTTTAAGCTAATTTCCACGCACTGGAGAGATGTCCCATGCATGGCACTCTGCCAGCTGCAAAAGCAGAGATGTAGGAATGGGTGTCAGCTGGCTTCGGTCTGAAGTGGTAGTAGAGTGACCAACTGACCTGGTTTGCTGAGGAATTTCCTGGGATGTAGGACATACTGTGTTAAAACCAAAAAAGTCCCAGGCAAAGCAGACTGAGTTAGTGATTACAGTTAGAGTGAGCGCGAATCTAGAGTTGGCAAAACAGGCCCCTTGAGAGTGGGTAGGACACAGCGGTTAAGAGCATGAGCTTTGCTGTAAATAAGACCCAGGTATTTTGTTCATCTCTCCCGTGAATTATTCACAAGTCTCTTGGAGTCTGAGATTCCCCATCTTTACGGCGGGGCCATTGTTGATTATTGTGAGACTTACACAACGAACGGTAAGTAGGCAGCGCCTTTTCTATTTGTGTCCATCCTCAGGGTCCGCGGTCCAGTTACGGCAGAAATATTTTGGGCCAATTTTCCTACCACCTATAATCATGGCTATTGGCTGGAGGCCAAGAGTCCATCCCACTGCTGGTCCCAGTTCTGCCACCAACTTCAGTCATTTCCCTCCTCTGTTTCCCCATCTGGAAAATGAAGGAGGCGGATGGAACAACTGCCAAAGCCGTTCTAGCTGGAATATTCTCTGAGCCTTGGAGCTGCTTTTTTGACTTAGAAGTCTTTTCAGTGTTTCTATGAAGAAGCTTTTTAGGAAATCTCTAATTCGTTTGGAATTGGTGGACATAGCTACATTGATTAACCATCTATCAAACGGCTGTGGTGTAGGAGAGGTGGGGTAAAAATGCTTGTAAGACAGAAATACGGCAGGTCATCAGATCCACAGGGCTAGAGGGACACCTTTTCCCACATAGTGTCAGGATTAGAGCTGTGGGTTATTATCTACCCCTTATGTTTCAAAGCAGAGCTTCTAGAATCAGGAGATTCAGGGGTGCTGGGGCTCGTGGAGGTAAAGCGTTTTGCTTAAGGTCACCCGACAGACTCAAGGCTTGGCTTTTTGTCCAGTGACCTTCCCCACCACCCAAACCAGGTTGCTACTCAATTCAATACTCCTAGGACTTGTTCACTTGCAAAATGTAGAAACAAAATACACTGTTGAACTGAGATGGTCACTGAGGTTCCTTATCACCATGTTAGTCTCTGGAGTTAGCCTCTGTGTAAGAGCTTAGGACTGAAAGGGTAGGTGCCTTTGGAAACAGGACCAAATTTCCACGATGCACTGGGGTTCCCAAATGGTGGATAGGGAGACCCCATGGACTGTGTTTTCCTGGCCGCGTCTGTCCTAGGTTGGGGTAGTCTAGCATCAAGGATACCAAAGCCAAGCTCTCTTTAACTGGACTCAACCTCTCTATGTGAACTCTGGTCTGGGAGAGGAGTTGACTTCCCTAGAGGGTGACCGGAACTGGATGTGACCTTCCCTCAATAGCGGCTAGATAAATAAGAAAGGAGTGACATCCAGGGGTCATGGTCAGGCTATCATCCAAGATCCTAGATGGGCTGTCAGAACCGTGGCGAGCATCCTGGGAGATGGGAAATCTGGGTCAGGAAGGGCAGCGACAACCCAACAGATCAGACTCCAGGTTTAGAATCAGGCTAAGTCAGAGAACAGACCAGCAGCAGGGAAGATAGATTTGAAGAGAATGAAGGTAAAATGCCAGTTGTGCTTAATGATATCAAATCCTCCACTTTTCAAAGCCATTCTCTACAGTCCCTGAGCATTCACTGTGTTAGCCAGTTTCTACATGTAGTTTTACATAATCGTTTTAACAGCCTAAGAAAGAAAATGTCATCACCATTTTAAATTTAGGTATGGAACCTCAGAGGTGAAGGGACTTGCTAAAGCCTCTCGGTTGGCAAAACCTCTTAGCTTGAGATTGGGAATCCGCTGTCCCTGACTGTGAAGCCCGTGCCCATTAACTGCGCCCCTCCCCCACCTCCCAGCACAATGCAATCAGGGTGGACACAGGAGCGCGCAGAGGCCCCTGTGCTGCCAGACTTAGGCCAGGGGCGGGCATTAAATTGGCGCAGCCTGGCAGCCCACTCCTGGGAGGAGGGCTGGCGTCTCAGAACTCTCAGCAGCTCAGAGAGGCTGCAGGGAGAGAGACATGGTGTAGCCACTGGGCATATTGGCAAAGAAAATTGCCCTTCAGGTCATCCTTGGTTTGGGGTCAGGAGTCGCGAACCCTGGCTCGCCTGCTAAATGTGTCTGGGACACGGAGATCATGTGATTCCTTGAATAAGTAAGAGTCATTTGTTGAGTCTCTGACTGCTCAACGTCAGGCAGTTTTTCTCCCACCCCTCCAAATTATATGTTGATATTGGCTTTTTATTTCCTCAGAGCTGATAGAAAAGGGGAAAAAAACAGGTGAACAGAGGATACATCACAGAGCCAGGAAGTGAACTTCTTGTTTGTTCCCATAAGAAATAACCAGCTTAATTCAAATTAATTCAAGGTTCTCAATAACTGAAAAATAGGAACGAGCTAGCTAGACTCATTTTCCTAGTCTAGGACTAATCTATTAATCAGTTTACCTCATAGAAAGAAAACACGCTTCTTCAATAATTTTCAAACTGAAAATAAATACCTCATTAAGTTAAACATATTAACCTGAGAACAGTATTGATGTCAGACAGACTAACGAATGTCATTGTAGCGAAGTGCAGTAATTCTCAGAGGGACCCGACCAGCCGTTAGGAATCCTCTGCAAATGCTCTCAGCTGCTGTGCAAGGGACAGGATCACAGAGGGAGAGAGGGGGATGGGGGATGGAGGGTGAAGGGAGGCAGAGGGAACAGGGCACACTCCTGGAGCCTTGACTGTCCCTGTGACGGGCATTGCCTGATTAATTCAGCTGTTCTCGACACTTAAGAAAGGGCTTACGCGTAAAGGAGGGTCCTCATGTGATGTCACCCCTGGCTGTTCCCGAGGCTGTCGAAGCTGGCCTTAGCCTCTGGACAGGAGGTAGCGCTGCAAGGGTTGGGCCCGAAATCCAGTTCCAGGCCCGGCCAACCTTTAGGGAGTCAAACAACATGCTTGTACGTATGTCATGAAACATACAGATTGAACAACATATATATGGAAGCCCCATGGAGAGCCAGTCGGGTATTTTTGTCCAGTATTGAATCAAGGAACTGAAGGGTATTAAGAGGCACAGGCAAGGTTACCCAGTTTGAAGTGAGCCAACTGAGTCTGAACACAGGCTGGCGGGGCTTGGGGTAGAGAGGCCCCCCTCCCAGGCCACACTGACCCCTCTCTTGGGTGAGCTCTCTTTGAAGCCCCTCCCAATCCTCACTCCCTAAGAACCTGTAGAACCAGTTACACCCGGGCAGTGAGGGGTCTCCATGTGGCTACCAATTAGCAGCAAGATGTGGAGGAAATTGTGTGCACCCAGGAGCCAGCCTGACTTGGGTACAGACCCTAGCTCAGGAGCTGAGCAGCTGCCAGCCTTGGCCAAGATATTGAACCAGTTTCCCTAGCAATTAAATGGGAGTGGGGTCTAAATGATCTAATGAGGAATGGCCCTTGACACCCAGTGGGTGCTCAGGACACACTGTTCCTCCTACTCTGCATGGGGCTCCTGGTGCACCCCGCTGGGATTAGGTCCTTGGCCAAGGACCCTCATGGGTGAGCTGCAGGGAAGCAGAGCTGCCCTCCTGACGTCTGGCTCTAAGCCTTGTGGTCCACGCACATCCCCTGAGGGTCTGCCCTGCGCCAGGTGCGGGGGTCATGCTTTCTGATGCCTGGGTGTTCACCGCCTAGTGGGGAAGATGGAAAAACGCACCAAAGAATCCAGATTCAAGGATGGAGCAGGAAAGAGAGGGAAGCAACTGGATACAAGGGTAGAACCCCCGGAAATGGCACTTGAAACAGCGCTTGAGCTTCTCTGTGCGCCCTGGGCAGGCGGGCCTTCCCCTGAGCACTCTGCATAAAGGGGACTGGAGAGCTGGAGGCCTGGTCCAAGGCTGAGGTAAGAGGAGAAGTAGACATGCGGGTCTACAGCCTCCCACACCCCAACCTCTCAGGTGCCGGCATGCTCTGTCTCCTATGAATTTATTAATGAGGGAGCAGACATTTGTTAAGAATGTATCAGGACCCACATATATGCCTTTACATTTATGATGCATTGGATTCTCATGCAAAACACTCTCCCAAACCCTGAGCATTTGTGATTATTCTCTGCATGTGCCCAGTGAGGGATGGGGGCCACAGGCGCCGAGTAACTGGGCTAGGGTCATATCACTCATAAGTGGCAGAGCCACCCTTGCTCGCCAGGGTCTGGCTCTGATGGCCACAGTTTCCCCAGTCGCCACGGCACCTCTTATATCCTCAGGTTCTGCGGGGCAGTGTGTGTTCTCCCTGTAGAGCTCCCCTTCCTCCCCAGACTGGCTCCCAGTCAGGATGGGTCCTATAGGATGGACATGAGGAGCCGCTGAGCTCTTCCTGGCTTGCTATGTCAGCACTATCCTGAAATCCTTGGCAAGGCCCACGAGCTCCTCTTGTGATTCAAAGCTGATGTTCTCACCAAGCACGGCAAGCCGGCTGTTTATTTATAGGTGGGAGATCCCCTCCCAGCGAACACCTGCTCTGTCATCAAGTACCCTCTGAGCACTCTTGTAACTGAATTTCAGGCTGGAGTACTTCATGCAAACCCATTGAAATGCTATTTCGTTCCAATGTTATTATTTCTGCAATTATTTCTTTAGTGCCAGTATCCCCTGTATGTTCTAGGATGGCAGGGACCATGTACTTTGCACATATAATGAGCACACAATAAATATTTGTTGAATGACTGAATGAAGGAATGACTGAAGGAGTAGGGGTTGTGGCAACTGAGAGTCTATGGTCTCCAGACATGGGAGAAATTCCTCTGGTTTTTCGGGAGTAAAGATGGTGGTCAAGGGAGAATTTGGAAGAGACAAGGTACTAGGTGCAAGGTTGAAAGGTGGCTGAGTTTACAACTGCTTTGGAATCAGGTATGGTGTATCTGATAGCTGTTGCTGCATAACAAGGTATCTCAAAACTTCGTTGCTTAAAATGACAAGCATTTGTTCAGTGTAGGAATCTGTCGGTCTGCTGGGAGGTTTTGCTGCCGTAGGCTGAGCTTGGCTGGTCTTAGATGGGATCGTTAGTATCTAGGGCAGCTGCTGAGTTGGCTGGAGGCTGGGTGGTCTAGGATGGCCTCAGCTGGGATGGCTTATCCCCGCTCCTGTGTTCCCTCATTCTCCGGTGATGGGAGCTGTTCTCAGAGTGAAGGCAGGTTACAAAAAATAGAGCCAAAGTACACAAGGTCTTTGAAGGTTTAGGCTCAGAAATGGTACAGTGTTGCTTCCGCGGCATTGTATTGGCCTCACCAAGTTATAAAGCCAGCTCAGGTTAAAAAGAGGACTATATTTTACCTCTTGATGGGAAGAATTGCAGTGATGTTGCAAAGGGCCTGGGTACGTGGGGTATACAAGCAGGAGTTGGCGGGAGGCCTAACGGTGAAGCGGAGTGCTTATACTTGGTGTTAGACGGACCCCATTTTGACTTGCATCTTGGATGTTTTAGTGCAAATGACTTGGACTCCGTGAGCCACAGTTTGCTCATCTGAAAAATCAGGATAATAATATTACATATGGCATTGGGTTATAGGGAGACTTAAATGGTATAATAAATGCAAAGCACGCAGGGCCAGGCTCATAGGGGCTCTCAGTGGCTGAGAGTTGACGGCAATGCCACAGTCCCTGTTGTAGTTCATTATTTATTTTTTTTATTGAGAGCATTCTAGCATCTGATGAAGCCCTGGGCTTTTGTCCACTCCCAGAATTCAGAGTCTTAGGATATGATACCTCTATTAACGTGCTGGAATTAGGAGACTGTCTACCATGCTCCCCGTTTCTCACCCCCAGCCCGCTCTTGGCCTCTAGAAATGGTCTCTATTGGTTCAGAATCCCTGCCTGGTCCCCTTTCCTAATGGACTGTGGTGCTCAGGTGGCATTTCAGGTGTCCTCCCTTCTAGCTGCCCCTGAACTGGTGAGGATAGCTGATACTCAAACTGTGGGGTGGGGTGGGGGGCTGTGGGAACCGGAGGCTCTTCCCTGACATATTCGCCGGGTATGAGGCAGAGAGGCCCCTTCGGGGGTGATCCGAGAGCAGCTCCTCCATCTGCAACGGTGGGGGGCTGACTCGCTCTCGCGTGAGCCTCTCAGGACTCAGAATGAAGTTCGATTTCAGCGGGAGGAAAATAATTAAAACTTGTAAAGCCTTGTTGTCAATGGTGCTCCAGGGCTCCCAGCAGAGTGGCCCGGCCAGAGTTTCTGTCGTTTCTTGGTCTCAGTCAAAGACCCCCTTGGAGATTGGCCACTTAGCACTTGTTAATGGCTTTATCTTCCACAGAGTCTTCCATGAAAAGCAGGCTTTGGAGATGGGTGATAACCATCAGAGAGCCTGAAGTGAGTTACACTTTATCAACGGGAGAAAAACAATGTGCTTGAAACAGGCTACAGGGGAAATGAAGGGCTCCCCGCCGGCAGGGCCAGGGTGGGGTGTTTCGTGCGCAGGCTGCTCACCAGAGGAAGAATAGGAGAAATCAGAATTTATTAAGCACCAGCTTTCTGTGGACACATTTCACAAGGGACTCTATTTCTCCCTCACCACGGTCCACGAGGCTGTGTGTCCATTAGGTTACTCGCTGCATTCCTCAGCCAGTTATCGGCAGCCTTCGCTTTTCTTTGGGTCATCCCTTTCTTCACGTTCAGGCCCTGGGAGGCGGCGTCAGTGGCTTAGAGGTGGGCCACATGCCCTCACGCTAAACCCATTAGCTCAGATCATTCCCCTGGCTCAGGGATGGGCACGGACCCAACCAGAAACATTGTTCTACAGCGAGCCGTTCACTAGGGTTTCTGAGATATAGGTCCTTGCTCTTCCCACTGAACGGGAACCTGGAAGTTCATAGTCTGGAGCTGTTGCTACCATCTCAGGGGTAGCCCGAGAATGAAGACAACAACTGAAGGAGAAAAAGGATTCTGGTCTTCATGACGCCATTGGAGGCCCCATCAAGTCATTTCTGACTTAACTCTACCCCTGCAAGTTCCTATTACACCAGTCGTTGAATTAATTCTCTTTTTGCTTGAGCCAGAAGTGAGGGCTAACTGGATCGCAACCCATGCAAAGAGGCTCAAGAATGTAGAATAAGAGCCCAGGGATGCCTCAGATCCCAATTGTAGAAGCCTGCCAGACGTAGAGGGGCTCGAAAGTCACCTGGCAGAGGTGTTCTCTGACTCTCCGTGCCTCTCCCTGCCTTTCTCCCCGACTGGGTCTGCGGCATGAGTCATCCGTTTCCCTTGGCCCATTTTCTTTATTTCCTCTGCAGGCCGGCTTCTCTGCGCATTTGTGACCCCGCGTGGCCATACCTCAACGATGGCTCTCCTCTTGAGCTGATGTGATTGGCTCTAAAAGCTGTTTGACTTTGTCCCCATGTTCTAAACTGAGATTCCCAGGAGAGGATCTGATCGTTCCAGTCCGGACAAACTGTCCACTCCAGGCCTGTTCTGCTGCAGGGGTTGGGGGAGACACTTACCAGACTTGTGGACTGACAAGGAGAGAGGAGGAGAAAGTAATTGGCATTTCTGCACAGATGGGAGTTACAGTCCCTGTTCTGCACGTAGGAAAACTGACGCAAAGAGGGACAGGGACCTGCTGAGACCTCAAAGTGGGCGACGTGTGGGTCCACATCTGTCCTGCTGGACCCTGAACTCCATGGTCCTTCCCCAGGGGCCCTCCCAGGCCTCCTGTGTGGCTTGCTGACCGCTGGCTCCTGCCAGGATGACCGGAACAGGGAACAGGAGCTGCCTTCCCCTGGGGAAAGTGACCACAGGGGTGGGTGAGGGGGCCGTTTCCCACCCGAGCAGGCAGGCCCTGCACCCTTCCAGGGACAGGCCTGGGCACACAGTGCTCAATTATTTAACACAGTTAAGGATTTAATTAAAATTTCATGGCGGTCATTTTGATTTACCCACACAGCTCACTGATGACCTTGCAGTTCTGTCTGAGTCTGGCAGTCCCACTGTGGAGCTCTCCCTCCGAAGCCTTTCAGCCTCCGCCAATCAGTTTTGCTAACAAGCCTTCCTGTGGTGGCTGCAAGGTCCAAAGTGGGCCGGTCCTCTCGCACACTCAGCAGAGCAGTGGCTGCCGGCTGAACCAGGCTCTCTCAGGGTCAGGGCTGGGCACCTGCCAGCCCCGCGGCCCCAGCCTCCGGTTCCAGCTAATGATCTCTGTATCTCTGACCTTTACTTGGTGTTGAATCCTAGAAGGATGTAGAAGGGGGTTGCAGTGTGAGTTGGACCCGGAAGTTACTGAAAACCACATCCCCTCAGATGGGCAATGGGAGGGTGGGGTTGTATGTGCAGCCCCTTCAGGGTGTCTCAGCAGGGTGGCCTTGGGGCAGTGACTTAACCTCTCAGATCCTCAGTTTACCCATGTGAAGGTTGACCTGATGAACCCTTCTCTCAGGTGTTTGTGAGTCAGGGGCTATGGAAAGCTATTGGCCCAGTGCCTGGCCCACAGGAGGTGCTCAGATAAGCGCGTGACTGTTGACTTGAGTTGGTGCCCGGATGACTTGTTGAGCTGGGTGGGGTGGTGATGTAGAGCTCTGGCTTCCAGCCGCTTCCTGTCCCATCACGATCATCTGAGGAGGCTCTGCGTACCACTCAGCAGCGGGACAGGGGGTTGACATGGAGGTGGGTTATGTTGGGAAGGACAAGGGTCTGGACAGCATGATTTCCCACCAAGGTAGGGAGGAAGGTGACAGGTGATGGGGGACAAGACCCGACCTTCAGAGAACCTGGTGACAAGTGAGGCATGGCTGCATGTGCCAGGCCAGGTAACCCAGCAGTGGGTGGTGTGCAGGTGTGCCCTGCGGACAGAAGCAGCTCCACCCATCACGGGCTGGGGAGAGGGTGTGGTGACAGGAGGCACCGAGGAAAAAGACCCGGAGGGCCTGAGGTGTACCTGGGGCTGGTTAATGTGTCATGGACTTGGACATGTCCCGGCCTACCGGGTGAGGATGCTGCTTAGGACCAGCTCTAGAGAGAACCAGGAATCTAAGGGGAAACGGAAAGGTTGGGGGACCTGGGCAGGAAGCAGGTCTAGTCTTTGAGGAAGAATGACTGGATGCAGAGCTGGCAGATCCAGGTTCCGGGCAGGACCGCCTCTAAGTCACCGTGTAGCCTGGCCTTTGGGCTTCATGTCTGCAGAATGAGAGGCTTTAACTAAACGACCTTTAAGTGCTCTCTCAGCTCGGATCTCAAGCCTACATGGCTCTGTTTGCCTGGCTTCCAAATTGGCCAGTGCTTTCCCAGCTAAAATCAGCCTCCTGTCAAAGGAGGGGTGTGCAACTGTGTTGGGAAGCCCTGGGGGAAAATCTGTCATGGGTCAGGGACTCTCTGAAAGGATATCTCCATGACCGATCAAGGTCACTTGTGCACAAGGTTCCACCCCTCTTGACTGCTCAAGGACATGGCTCTAGAAACACTTCCTTTCCTGAGTCAGCAAAGCTCCTTTCTCTGTGGGGTCATCCCCATCCGCATACAAGCACACCATGAGTTCTCCAATCACAAGACAATCCAGTCTTGCGATGCCGCCATCTCGCTCTTCATTTTACAGCCACATTCCTGGAAAGAATCTCCACACTGTTCCCCTCCACTCCTCCTCCCTAGGGAACCTGTACTCACTGAGCGGCACCTGGACCTGCCTGAGATGATGAGACCCCGGGCCTTGGGCCTGATGACGGCCTTCATGAGCCTTTGGGGGCGCGGTGCGGCAGGGGCTGAGGATGTTCTGCCTGTGTGTACTGGTGGACCAGTTGCCACAGCTCAGCCCAGATCAGGGGGAGGGGCATAGGATCCACCACCCCTGAATGAGAGGAGTGCCAGGGAATTTGCAGACATGTTTTAAACCTGTCGCAGGCCACACATATAATTCTCACGCAAAGTTCTGTAGAGTTCCGAGTGTCTTC
>PVJD01013172.1:0-35478 GCA_004026545.1 Mormoops blainvillei
TCCCCATAACTTCTGGCTGTGAAAACCTGAGTGAAATGCAGGGCTGCTGGAATCCCAGGTGTTCCTCTTAAAGGACCTGCACATGGATTTACTTGCTGACAGACTTACTCATGCTGGAATAGAAGCTGAAAGGTACCTGGGATATAACATATTGAGAAGAACTGAATTATCTGGCTTTAGGACATGGGCTGGAGGGACAATATTCTCCCAGACAGAAGTTCTGGAAGAAGCCTTTTTTTTTTTTTTTTAAATTTGCTGGGATCTCTCCCTACAGGCATAGGTGGATGCCATATCTGAGTCTCAAAGCAGTCTGGCAGACAGAGTTTATGCTGACCTGGTGATTTCTTGAGACCGCTTCCCACCCAATTACGGGCCCACCTAAGCTGCTTCTAGTGGCATAGGATTGCTCAAGTTTAGTAGTGAATCTTCACTTCATGATTCAGTGTTACTCACTTCAATAGGGAGAATATAACACCTGGCTCATGCTGTGGACTTTCCTAAAATCTCTCAAAGGCTCACCCACCCAAAACAAGTAGAATCTGGCCCCATACCTCTTGCTAAGCAGCTGCAAACCTGGCACTGACAGCAGTTGATCTCAGTTCACATTTAGCCTCTCCCAGGCACCTCTAAGTCCTGCACAAGTGACTGACAATCTACAAATAACTTTATTACTCATACCACGTGTCCCCAGGCAGGGTACAGGCAGTGCCGACCTTGGTGTGCACATCCCAGGAGACTTCAGAAAAAACACACTTGGTTGCCAGGTTCATATCACACCAGAGCACCACCCAACCACCTCTACAAATGACGCACTCAAGGGGAAGACTCTGCAGGTACCAGAGCCCTACTGAAATGAATTTTGCTCTGTGGGGTCAGCCCTTACACAACAGCTCCTTATCTATAATCACAGCTAATCTTCACAGTCCATCAGCCTGATGGTAAGTCCTTCTCATTGTCATGCTGTTGGCAATCAAGGCTCAACTACATCAGGCACATACAAGCCATACAATGAACGCACCTGGAGTACTTGGTTCACGTGACTACTGAGCCCCATGGGATACCTACTATGTAAGGCCATTCTACCAAGACTGAGAGATGTAGCAGCTCTGCCTAATACACAGAAATAAACAGAAAGGCAGCCAAAATGAGGAGATAAAGAAACACCCCAAATGACAGAACAGAACAAAACTCCAGAAAAAAACTAAACAAAATGGAGATAAGCAATCTACCTGATGAAAATTTCAAACCACTGGTTACAAGGATGCTCAATTATCTCAGCGAGAACTTCAACAAAGATAGAAAACATAAAAATGGATATAGAAAATATAAAAAATAGTCAGAAATGAAGAATACATTAGAGGGAATCAAAAGTAGATTGGATGAAGAAGATGATCAAATCAGTGCTTTGGAAGATAAGATAGCAGAACACAACCAATCAGAATAGCGAACAGAAAAAATATCCAAAAAATGAGAATAATTTAATAGACATGTGGGACAATGTCAGGTGTACCCACATTCACATCATGTGGGTATGAGAAGGAGAAGAGATAGAGCAAGGAATTGTAAACCTGTTTGAAAAAATAACGATGGAGAACTTCCTTACCCTGGTGAAACAGATAGACATACAAGCCCAAACAAGAGTCTCAAACAACATGAACCTAAAGCAGCCCACATCCCAACACCTTGTAATTAAAATGCCAAAGGTTAAAGACAAAGAGAGAACTTAAATGCAGCAACAGAAAAACAGTTACTTACAAGGAGGTTCCCATAAGACCGTCAACTGATTTCTCAACATAAAGTTAGCAGGTAAAAGAGATTGGCACAAAATATTCAAAGTACTGAAAGCAAAGACCTACAACAAAGATTACCCAGCAAAGCTGTCATTTAGAATTGAAGGACAGGTAAAACACTTCCCAGACAAGAAATAGCTAAAGGAGTTCATCACCACCAAACTAGTATTATAAGAAATGTTAAAGGAACTTATTTAAGAAGTAGAAAAAAAGATAAAATGGTAATAACTACATGTATGTCAACAATTACTTTAAATGTAAATGTATTAAATGCTCCAATCAAAAGATGGAGGGTGGCCTGAATGGATAAGAAAACAAGACCTTTACATATACGGTCTACAAGACACTCATTTCATATTGAAAGACACACACAGGCTGAAAATAAAGGATGGAGAAAGGTAGTTCATGAAAATAGAAGCCAAAAAATAAAAAAAAACTGGAATAGCAATACTTACATGAGACAAAATAGACTTTGAAACAAAGGCTATAACAAGAGGCAAAGAAGGACCCAGCAATTCCATTTCTAGATATTTATCTGAGGAAACCCAAAACAGTAATTTGAAAAGATGTCTGTAAAAACATGGATGGGCATAGAGAGTATTGTGCTGAATGAAATAAGTCAGAGAAAAACAAATACCATCTGATTTCACTTACATGTGGAACCTAAAAAAGAAAACAAATGAACAAAAAATAGAAATAGACTCATAGATATGAGAACATTTTGATGATTGCCAGGTATGAGGTGGTTCGGGGGATTTGTAGAAAACAGGATAGGGATTAAGAAGCACAACTTGATAGTTACAAAATAGTTACTGGGATGTAAAGTATAGCACAGAAATGTAGTATTGCATTAACTATGTATGGTGCCAGATGGGTGCTAGATTTATCGGTGATCACTGTAAGATATGTAAATGTCTAATCACTGTGTCGTACACCGGAAACTAACATAATATTACATGTCAACTGTAATTGAAAAATAAAAAAAATTATTTAAAATAACATAACTAAACATGAGATATTTAAACTGATGTTTAAAAAAACCTTGACTATAGTGTAATGGGAAATAATGATGGCAGTAATAGTGAAACGGAGAGTATGGGATAGCTGTACAGGGTACACATCATGGAAGAATCAACACAGTCTTCCAGCTGACAACAGGCAGGGTGCACAAGCCTGCTCCTGGAAGCAGGGTCCCACACTGGGACGCATGTATCTCTGGGCTCCATCATATGGGACATTATGATCCAGTGCAGCATGGCAGGTGGGTCCTGGGCTGCTACATGGGGGCTGAGAGCAGTGCACCCCAGATCCTGAAGAAAAGTGCTGCTGTAAGAAGATGGCAGCTCTGAAACCCATGGGTGCACATTGCAGAGAGGATGGAAATCTGTGTGGCTTCCTTTAACGCAGAAGGAAATGGGAAACTTCTCGGCATGGTTTTGGCTTGTAATCTTTTGGGGAGCCAGTGAAGTTCTGGGTCTCAGGGGAGAGAAGGGCTCAGAGCAGGAGTGCTCTCAGACCCTATCAGAATTGGAACCCTGTTAATAAAAACCTGTTTCTCTCAACACAGATCTCTGGGTGATGTGGATTAAGGGTGACAAGAGACTAAACCCCAAGCTGTATGGTTACATCAGTTACAGAAGGTCAGAGGAGAATCAGAAAGGGAATGGGTCAGGCAGGTATAATCAGAGAGAGTGAATCTCCAGTAGAAGCTCAAAGTCCAGGGAAGAGGATGAAGAAAAAGCTATATTTGAGTTGATAACTATGTTACTGGTAAACTCCAGGAGAATAGTTTATATTCTGTGGCAAGAATTATAAGGAAATAAAGAACAAATGGCAAAAAAAAAAAAAGACCAAGAAAAAATGTAGAAGGTTAGTAGTCTAACCTTTAGAGAAATTTGTAAATAATGTTAGAGATGTACACAAAAAAAGCATTTATTTTTCAATCCAAATAAATGTTTATTGTTTTTTTTTGTGAAAAGAGCTCTTAACATGACATTGATTTTCTTAACAAATTTTAAAATGTTCAATACAGTGTCATTGAATATAGCTACAATGTTATAAAGCAGATCTCTAGAACTTGCTCAACCAAAACTCTATTTGAATCTTTGCTAAAATATCTGGGATATTTTAAGACATCTGGACTTGGTCTATAAATTCTTTTGTCTCAAGGAAGCCTGTATCTCTGAGTTTTAATCAATTGTCCTTCTTCTCAGTCAATTAACAGAATAGCACTGCAGAATCTATCTGAATAGACAGGGAAAATGTACAAGAGTTAATTAAGGAAACTATTGATGAAAATGTGATTTGTTTTTTAAACTTAACCCCAAATGAATATTAGTCCAAAGTCTTGCCGGTCGGCAGACTGATATATCTATCTCCTGGTGTACCAAATTATATTTATTTTTGAAATGTTGTTTATAAGACTTTTTTGACTCAACAAAAGTGTCTTTAAAATTGTTCACCTTATTGAGGTATAATTGATATATAAAATTGTAAAATACTTACAGGGTACATTGTAGTGATTATATGTATAGGTATATTTTATACACACACACACACACACACACACACACACATACACATACACAGAGTGAAAGAATTCCCTACAATTAATGCCTTGATGAAATTATACATAAACATTTTTTAATGGGTTAGAATATATTCATATTCTCAAGGATATAGCATTGTAGTGAGTTTTTGAAATTTAATAGAATCTGAGGCCACCGGTCAGTAACTCAGCTACTGCAAGGTAACCTGTCCTGTATCCGCATGAAAGGAATTGTCTCTTAGATTGTAACTATTCTAAGATACTGTTTTCCATTTAGTCATTAAAGTAAATGTAAAGCAAATATTTGTTGTTTAAACTTTCATTTTTAGGACCATTAAAATTTTCAAGTAACACTTGGAAGATATTTCTTAATGTTAAATAAAAATGTCAGAAGTTTGCATATTTATGACCTCAGTTGGAAGCTAAGGAAGTGTTATACTCCTCCTACTGAAGTCAGTGACACTGAATCGTGAAGTGAGGATTCACTACTAAGCTTAAGCAATCTCAGTAAGCAGTGTCACCCTATGGCTGACATATTCAGCTTTTTAGCTCTCCTCTTTGCTATAAGTTCAACAAAATTTTTTCATATGACTCCTGTAAAAAATAGAGTGATCTCATCAAATCTTGTCATAGCAAGATTTAAAATTTTTAAAGTTATTATAATAAATGAATGACAAATAGTAGATGTCATGACTACTGTTTCTTTGTTTTGGAAGTTAGGAAAATCTTCCATAATTAGGTTATTTTAGCTAAGCCATTTGTATGTAATCATTTATACAAGTGGCTTCTAGAAATACATTCAGGAAATTCTTAGAGTTATTATTAATGAAACAATGCTTTGGTATAATATAGGCATTTGGTGTAAATCCTCATGAATAGCCTAAGTTATCATAATAAAATAAGCATGTGAATGTTAATGAATATATAAACCGATTTTTCCTCAAAAATCTATGTATTTCACTGTATGCCAATTTACGTTCCTTAAAATATACCTCAAAAGTTGCAATTTGATATTCTTACAGAAACCGTGTTACCATGGAAAGTCATTTCTTGATCGAAGACTTGATGCCTAAAATCTAGAAGAAATCATTACTTACATCATAGGTAATGAATTGAAAGTAATATGAACTATGCTTTACACGGAAGACTTTCTAAAGAACAGACACATCAGTAAAATAGGGTATAATTGTTAATCTTAAAATTAATTAATGAATTCAGTAATCAATGGCAGTGAATATAGAGGTCACAGACAAAATGTGGAGACAGGAGGAAACAGCCACAGTAAAGGCTAGAATATAGAAATTTTCCACAAGAGAGACTTGGCAGCACTGCATGACAGAAACAAGTGATCATGATATAACTTTTCAGTTGTCAGTGGTGATGCCTTTAATATTTTAAATATTCGTGAGCCGTATGTGCACCCCTGATATGGTAGATATGTATGAATTTTGGGAAAAAATACATGGCACCTTTATCTTTATCTTTAGATTATTTTTCATTTCTGTGTTTTTAATTTGACTATATGTTCTTAAGATTCTTTCAATTGTTCTAAGTAATTCGGTTCATTTTTTCAGTTCATACTGCTTAAAATATTAATGCATATACTTACTACCTTTTACTAATGCTTCCATGAGTATAATTGAGTCTCAATGATGTGGGGAGTGAGAATTTCTCTACCTCAGTGAACTCCTGGTCTGTTCTCTAAATCTAAATAGTCATTGAAGGTTATTTGAATCTGAGTTTTCTCCCTGAAATATTGGAATAATTGGAAATATTTAAATGGATTTCTAGAATATTTTGCAACACTTGATGTTACAGACTTGGTTTTATTTTACTGAAATTTATTTAGAAATCAAATGTTTATGTAAGAGTCACAATTTTGCTATGCAATTAGCATCTCTAAAGCCATGTTTCTTGAGACTGATGAAGAACTTGATAGACTTACCATGGGATTTCCATGTAATAATCTGTGTTTGGGAAACAATACATAGAAGGTTATATTTTAAATTTATTTGACATAAAACCAATGAAATAGAAGCAAAAATTAGAATACTGGTGTAAAGTTTAAGAGAACTGATCAA
Source organism: Mormoops blainvillei (assembly GCA_004026545.1). Taxonomy (NCBI): domain Eukaryota; kingdom Metazoa; phylum Chordata; class Mammalia; order Chiroptera; family Mormoopidae; genus Mormoops; species Mormoops blainvillei. The sequence goes on from PVJD01013172.1 coordinate 6,420, forward strand.
GATTATTTAGATTCTAGAAACCAGATAGAGCTTGGGTTCGTATTCTGGCTCCACCATTCAGTAACTGCCTTGCTTTAGGCTGGGGTCTTTGTGCCTCTGTTTCCTTATCTGTGAATATTATTATTAAGACACACATGTTATATTTGGTAAAATTCTTAGACCAATGCCTGACATATATAATAAGTAACACATAAACATATGATGAATAAAAAGTCATTCAGAAAAATACCATTACCCTCTTGTGACTGATTCTAATATTTTTTATTCAGTTTTATTTATCTATGACTATTGCTCGCAATGATGAACTATGTTCATATAGTGACCCATGATATGCAACCTGAAAAACACAAGAACTGAGTATTTCCTTCTTTTTTACTTTCTAAAAAATTTATTGTTGTTCAGTTACAGTTGCCCCGCTTTTTCCCCCATTGCTCATCCCTACCTTGTCCCCCCCACTTCCACAGTCAGTCCCCCCCATTGTCCATTCCCATGAGTCCTCTATTCGTGTTCCTTTGCTTTCCCCTTCCCCTTCTTTCCCCATTATCCCCCCTACCCTCTGGTCACTGTCAATTTGTTCTTTATTTCCTTTTTGAAAAATAATGTACATAAGCTGGTTAAGATATGAAGATACTGTACAGAGATAAAAAGCAAACAAAATGGTTTGTCATGTCTTAGACAGTGTTTGCAAAGTTTACTTGTCCACAGAAACCTGTTCATTTAAACCAGGTGTTATAGATTGAATTCTAAAATGGATCCCAGGATTTTTTGCTTTAATCCTGAGGATTGAGAATATGGTGAGATAGCAGAGCATTTTCTCTTGATGGTGGCAGAAGGAAAGTCAGAGATATTCAAAGCACAGTGAGGATGTGGTGTGCTATCACGTTGCTGGTCTTGGAAACGGAGGGGATAAATGTGCAAAGAGCAAAGTGTGGCCACTGGTTGCTTAGAGTAACTCCCAGCCAGCATCCAGCAAGGGAATGGGAACCTCAGTCCTACAACTTCAAGAAACTAAATCCAGGCAGTGACCTGAATCAGCATAGAAATATATTCTTACCTCGTGCCTCGAGGTAAGAGCTCAGCCTGGCTGATATCCTGACTTTGGCCTTAGGAAATCCTAAGTAAATATAAAACCCCACCATGCCTGCCCGGGCTTTTGAATACCAATTTTAGCAGCTTTATAGCAGGATTTCTGTCTAATTCACTAATTTCATCCTTCAAAGCATGGCTCTTCCAGGTGGTTTTAACATAAGAGAAGTTTTAAAAGTATTTGCTGAGGGTTTGGGAATAAAAATGAATCATATGACCTAGTTTAATGTAATGTATGACTGTGTCCTCAAGTGTGAGCCTAGAGGGCTTGTCTGGCTTACATACATGCACAGAGTTATTCAGTTTCAAATTTCGTGCTACCACGTACTAATCATGTGCTCTTAAGAAGATTTCTTAAACTAAGATGTTTCCCTATCTACCAATATGAATTTTAATATTATATAAGGTTACTATGAAGCATAAATGTGATAATTTATGTAAAGCACCTGGTATAGTTCCTGGCACATATTTGATACTCATTACATGGTAGCAAAACTGTTTTATAACTATAAGGAATGCTAAATAGAAAGTGTAGTAATCTTCCACCACAGCAAATTTGCCTTAATAAAGTATAATATATGGATTTAATATTAAGTGCATTTTATTAAATTCCGATAATTTTTGGATTGAATAAATGTGAATTGCAGATCACTTCAAATTGTAGAATTGAAAGCATTGAGTCTGGGTTTTTCATGCTAGCTAACCTTCTGTAAGATGGATCACACACCTCTATGTCTTTTGCTTCCATTCTGTAGCTCACCTTGAACTACACCTCAATCACGCTAATGTATATCATAAAACACATTGCATTTGTGCAGTGCACATTACTGCCTTGTTCTTAAATTCCACATGGTAATATTGCATGATACTTAGTGAAGTAAATTTTCAATAATTCCAAATCTTTATTAAATGAATGTGGAGTAGAGGTACAATCACCAAGAATAGGAACAAATGAGTAGTGACAAAAACCCAAGAGAGTAAGAAGTATAGTATCTTTATTCTTTGCAGGTATTTTTACAACAAGTTTCTTGAAAGTCAGATCCCATCTTGGTATCTGCTTCTCAGATGACCTGACCAAATACAGTGACTTTAAATGTTACAATTAGAAATTATTTTAAAGTTGGTTAGCATGAAATTTCTACTTCCTCTGATAATAGGGGTGGGGGAAATTGATTAAGAATAAATGAGTAGCCCTGGCAGAGAGGCTCAGTTAGTTGGAGTATCATCCCTTACACCAAAATGTTGTGGGTTCAATCCCCAGTCAGGGTACAAACCTAGGTTGCAGTTCGATCCCCAGTCAGGGCATGTGTGTACATGAGGCAATCGGTCAATGTCTGTCTGTCTGTCTCTCTCTTCTCCCCACTTCCTCTCTCTCTAAAATCAATAAAAACATAGCCTCAGGTGAGGATTAAAAAAAGAATAAATGAGTAAAGTTGCTTCAAGAAGCATTATTAAATGTAAAATAATGTAGATCCTGATATCGGATGATGTTGGAAGAGAAGTTAGAAATACACTTTTTAGGGAGCTTTAGGAAGAGAGTGGAAATCTAGATCTATAAATAAAATGCCTAAATCTATTAATGTTCTCTCTCAGTAATAGAACCCTCTTTGTTGCAGAAATAAAATTGTGCTGTTGAACTGTTGATATGAACACTCCAACTCTAATTACAGTTTTGACAGGTTAGCCACATTATGGGCTATGTATATATTCAAGGTTGCTAATCATCAGTTATTGCAAGCATTTGTAAGTATACGCATTTTGGATTTAAATATGGAATAGAATTTTATTGTAATACAGAAACCACCTGAGCTTACTGTTGTTAGCTCTGTAAATAAGGTAACAAAAGTTACCTTTTCCAGAAGGCACTCTTGTCACGGCTGTGGTATCTTTTGGTTATCAAACATTTTTCTCATCTTATTCCTTGACTCCCCAGTGTTTTTATCATTAATTAACCTGCTTCTTTGGCATGGAACCTTTGAACTTCTGCCCCCTACCAGGACTTGCCATTCTAGCTTTTTTAAGGAGCCCTACCCCTTTAGCCAAGGATCTGCATTCCAAGGTGTGTACTGAATTATTTTGTAACAAGGCAAACATGATGCCAATGCAAACAAGAACAAAGAAAAAAACAAACTATTCACAGTCAACTATTATCTTTCTGCAATAGTCATATTATAGTTTGGGAACTTGTTTAGAATGTGTGATTATTTTTTCAAATATTACCAACACATTCTCCATAAAAATATCAGTAGCTTAGATGGGAAATATCTTAAGCAATCATATATTTTGAGTGTTCACTAAAAGAAATAAAATTTTTTAACATGTAAAATTTTCTATTAGATGACTATATATTTTGGGTTATTAAATTATAATTTCGAAGATTTGTTATATTTGTGATTTTTTCCTGCTCTCTTAGTTCATCTTCAAGCTCATCCTGAGTGTGTAAATCATTCTAAAGGCAATTACCCCTCAGTCTAAGTTTCATGAACTTTTAGGAGCCTTGGCTTTGGTATCAATTTTCTTTGGAGGGCTATATTTGTATAAATGTGTTAAGCTTGATTCTTCTTTGAAAGCAAATATGACCACATTTATTATTCCCAGTTGGATAATAGAACTTTAAATCATAATCTCTATATAAAGACTTTTCCTCTCATGGTTCTAAACGAAAGAAAATCTATTTCTCTGTTTACTTAACATTTGGTTCTGATGAAATAAATAAAACATCAGCCCAAGAGTGATGGTGTCTTTCTCTGCTCTCTTTTTCTATTACAGGTTGCGTTTTACATGAATTTGGGTGTGACGTGTTACAGCAACATGACATCTTGATTCGGTGAGTCTGTCAAGACAGCTTCAAAGAACATTCATATTATCAAATTCCCGGGTTGAGTATTATGTTTTTGTTTTTTTAGCCTAAACACTGATGAAAATGGAACCCTTTTGATATTCCTGGTAACCTTTGGTAGAGAAAATTGAGCTGTAGTGACCATAGAAACATTTTTTTTATAGGACTTATATTAAAAGTGAAATCAGGGAAATATATCTAAAAAGTCTATTGATGATGTACCTGGATGGGGAATCAAACTGGCGACCTTTCACTTTGCTGGATAATGGTCAACTAACTGAGCTTCACCAGCCAGAGCAGCTGCCAAGTCTTTGAAAATCAATTTAAAAAAAAAAGAGGGAGAGAGATTCCTAGGTGGTGGAGGAGAAAGTGGAAGCTGTACTAACCTCCTCCCAGGACCAATCTGGAATTACAACTAAATTGAGAAAGCATCCTGCATAACTAACTGAACACTGGCTGGAGAGAAGCCTCATCAGCACAGACAGACAGAAGAAACCACTTCAAAACAATAAGACTTGTAGGGAGTGCAGAGGAGGTGTAAGAGGACTGGCTGGGCTCCCACAGGCAGCAACTGAAGTTCAGGAGGGATATTTCAGTGGCCGGGGGGTTCCCCCTGAGAAGTGTGTGGCCAAAACCCCAAGCTTGGCTCCCCAGTCTACAGCACCAGAGCCAGAAAGGAACCCAGGTAACATCCAGCTGTGAAAAGCAGCAGGGCTTCTGTCTTCCAGGAAGAGATGGCTGGAGACTCAGACAGAGAACCCCTTAAAGGGCCAGTGCTCAAAATTTCATTTGCAGCCACTAACTTAAAGGAACTTGAAAAAGAACAACAAACAAAGCCCAAAGTAAATAGGAAGAAGGAAATAATAAAGATAAGAGCAGAAATAAATGAAATAGAGTCTAAAAATATGATACAAAAGATCAATGAATCCAGGAGCTGATTCTTTGTAAAGGTAAACAAGATTGACATACCCTTAATCAGACTCATCAAGGGAAAAAGAGAGTCACCCAAAGAAATAAAATCAGAAATGAAAGAGGAGAAATAGCAACTGATGACAAAGAAATACAAAGGACTGTAAAAAAATGTTATGAACAGCTAAATGCCAACACACTGGACAACCTGGATGAAATGGATAAATTCTTAGAAACATACAACCTTCCAAAATTCAATTAAGAAGAATCAGATTCCGAATAGACATATTACACCTAGAGAAATTGAAGCAGTAATCAAAAAACTCTCAACAGACAAAAGCTGTAGACCGGATGGCTTCACAGGTGAATTTTACCAAACATTCCGAGAAGAACTAACACCTCTCCTTCTCAAACTATTTCATAAAATTCAAGAGGGAAGGCTCCCAAACTTATTTTATGAGGCCAGCATTATCTTAATTCCAAAACCAGATAAAGACACTACAAAGAAAGTAAATTATAGGCCAACATCCCTGATGAACAAGGATGCTAAAATCCTCAACAAAATATTAGCAAACTAAATACAGCAATGCATCAAAAAGATCACACACCACAATCAAGTGGGGTTCTTTCTGGAAATACAATGTTGCATACAACATTCACATTTAATAAATGTGATCCACCACATAAACAAGCTGAAGGATAAAAAAAATCACATGACCATAACAATAGATGCAGAAAAAGCATTTGATAAAATCCAGCAATGATTTATGATGAAAATTCTCAGCAAAGTGAGATTAGAGGGAATATACCTAAGCATAATAAAGGCAATGTATAAGAAACCCAAGGTCAACATCATATCCAACAGGGATAAACTACAAGCATTCCCTTTAAGATCGAGAAAAAGACAGGGATGTCTGCTTTCACCTGTCTTATTAAAAGTAGTACTAGAAGTCCTCGCCACAGCAATCAGACAAGAAGAAATAAATGGTATCCAAATTAGAAAGGAAGAGGTAAAACTGTCATTATTTGTGAATGGAATGATACTGTACATATAGAACCGCAAAGATGCCACCAAGAAACTGCTAGAACTTAACTAGTAGTTGCTGATAAATGAATTCAGCAAAATAGGTGGATACAAAATTAATATCTAGAGCAGTGGCATTTTTGCATGCCAGTAATGAACCAACAGAAAGGGAAACTAAGAAAATAATCCCATTCACTGTTGCTGCAAAAAGAATAAAATACGTAGGAATAAACCTAACCAAGGATGTATGAGAACTGTACTTGGAAAATTATGACACTGAAAAAAGAAATTGAAGAAGATACACACACCATGTAATAAGTGTAAGCATACACCATGTTGATGGGTAGGAAGAATTAACATCATTAAAATATCCATAATACCCAAATCAATCTATAGATTCAGTGCAATTTCTGTCAATATTCCAATGATGTATTGTGCAGAACTAGAAAGAATATTTCAAAAATGCATATGGAACCACGAAAGACCCTACATAGCAACAATGATCCTGAGAAAGAAGAATAAAGTTGGAGGGATCACACTACCTAATATCAAACCATATTATAAGACCATAGTAATCAAAGTATCCAGGTACTGGCATAAAACAGACATAAATCAATGGAACAAAGTAGAGCCCAGATATAAACCCACAACTTTATAGTCAATATCTGACAGAGAAAGTGAGCACATGCAGTGGGCTAAAGATAGTTTATTCAATAAATGGTGTTGGGAATATTGTACAGATACATGTAGAAAAATGAAACTAGATCACTTTCTTATACAATTACAAGAATAAATCCAAAATGGATCAAAGACTTAAATGTTAGACCTGAAACCATAAAAATCAAAGAAGAAAACATTGGCAGCAAAATCTCAGACATTTCCTGTAGCAATATTTTATTGGATATATTTTCCCAGGCAGGGGAAACAAAAGAAAAAATCAACAAATGGAATTACAACAAACTAAAAAGTTTTTGCACAGAAAAGGAAATCATCAACAAAATAAAAAGATAGTCCACTGAATGGGTGAACATATTCATGGATACATCTGATAAGGGGTTAGTATCCAAAATTTATAAAGAACTTACAAAACTCAACACCAAAGAAACAATCATCAACCAATTAAAAAAACCACCAATACAAAAGAACCTATGCACCCCAGTGTTCCTAGCAGCACAATTTACAATAGCCAAGTGCTGGAAGCAACCTAAGTGCCCATCAGTAAATGAGTGGATCAAGAAACTATGGTACATTTACACAATGGAATACTAAGCAGGAGAAAGGAAGAAGGAGCACCTACTCTTCATAACAGCATGGGTTGAAATGGAGAACATTATGCTAAGTGAAATAAGCCTGGTGGTGAAAGACAAATACCATATGATCTTACCTATGTGTGGAACCTAATCAATAAAACAAACATGTAAGCAAAATAACCAGAGACATTGAAATGAACAAACTGATAGTAACCAGAGGGGAGGAGGGAAAGGGATAATAGGGGAAAATTGGAGGAGGGTCATTAAGGAACATGTATGAAGGACACATGGACAAAGCCAAAGAGGGTAGGATCTGGGGTGGGAGGCAATGGCAGGAGGAAAATGGAGACAACTGTACAATAAAAAATAAATAAATAAATTTTAACAATGGGCAAAAGTCCTGAATAGATACTTCTCTGAAAAGGACATACAAATGGCCAATAGACAAGATGAAAAGATGCTCAACATCACTAATCATCAGAGAAATGCAAATTAAGACCACAATGAGATACCATCTCACACCTGTCAGAATGGCCATCATCAATAAATCAACAAAGAAGTGCTGGTGAGGATGTGGAGAAAGGGGAACCTTTTGGCACTGTTGGGGACTGCAGGTTCATGCAGCCACTGTGGAGAGAAGAATGGAGATATCTCAAAAAATTAAAAATAGAACTGCCTTTCTACCCAGCTGCCCCATTTCTAGGAATATATCCAAAGGAACTCAAAACACTGATTTGAAAGAGCATAAGTACCTCTATGTTCATTGCAGCGTTATATACAATTTCCAAGACATGATAATGGCCCAAATGTCCATTAGTACATGAGTGGATAAAACAACTATAGACCATCTACACAATGGAACACTACCTATCTATAAAAAAGATTAAAATTTTACCTTTTGTGACAATATGGATGGATGGTCCTGAAGAGCATTAGGCTAATTGAGATAAGCCAATCAGAGAAAGACAAATACCATATGATTTCACTCATATGTGGAATTTAATGAACACATTGAACTAACAAGAAAAACATAGACAGATTCATAGATGGAGAATAGATGACAGCTAGTGGAACAGGGAAGTTAGAGGGTGGAAGGATTGGGAAAAAAGGAAAAAGAACTCATGGACATGGACAATAGCATGGTTATTGCTTGGGGGAGAGGGTATCTGGAGACTAAATGGTAGTGGAAAAAATACTACCAAGATTAAATTAAAAGTAGTCTGTTGAGGTGAGGACACAGCAATATAAAAACAGAGGTTATGAGACTGAAGGGTACCTACTGTACTAACAAGGCATCTACTGAAAACTCCAAAGCATTATTAAAATACATTGAAAATACACAATGAAAAGGTAAGATATTCCATGTTCATGGATTGGAAATATCAATATAGTGGAAATATCCATATAACCCAAGCGATACACAGATTTAATGTAATCCCCATTAAAATCCCACTGGTATTTTTAAAGAGATAACATGAATAATCATTAGGTTTGTATAGAACCACAAAAGACCCCCTCTTTTTCCCCCCTCAGGATTGCCAGAAAGAACAAAGCCAGAGGTATCACACTCTCTGACTTCAAATTATGTACTACAAAGTGACAATATCAAAACAGCATGATATTGACAGAAAAACAGGCACACAGGCCAATGGAACAGAATTCAGAACCAAGAAATTAACCTACACATATATGGGCAAATAATTTTTGACTAAGGAGCCAAAACATACAATGGAGAAAAGAAAGCCTCTTCAATAAATGGTGCTGGGAAAATTGGAAAGTCATATACAAAAGAATGAAACTAGACTGCTGCTTGTCCCCATATTCCCCATTGGAAGTGTCCTCTGATAGATCATTGAATAAAGATTTGGTACATATATCCAATGGAATACTACTCCACCATAAGAAAATATGAATTACTGCCATTTGTGACATGCTAAGTGAAATAAGTCAGACAGAAAAGTTATGAATCATAGTCAAAAATCAAAAGTTATGACTTTATTCACATGTAGGTTATAAAACTGAAAGCAACAAATCAACAAATAAGAAAAATAGACAAAAACTCATAGACACAGATAATAATTAATATGGTGGTTACAAAAGGAATGAGGGTAGTAAATGGTAAAGGGGGTCTAATATGTAGTGATAGAAGATGATTTGACTTTGGGTGATGGGCACACAATTCAACATGGAGATCATGTATCATAGAAATGTGATCTATACTTGAAACCTTTATCATCTTATTAACCAATGTCACCCCCAAAAATTTAATTAAAAAAATAAAACAGGTTATGTGTTTCATTCTTTTTATAGAATACTCAGAGCTGTAGAGAGCTCTAATAGTGGACATGTCTTATGTTAAAACAATTGGTACATTATTTATGCAGGAAATTATATGTGTAAGAAATAATGTCAAACAATTTTCTTATCTAGTCTGTACATACGTAATATTTTGCTAATATATATTGGCACCAACTATATAAATTTGAACATTCAGTTACAATTTTCTTTATTTTGACATACATATTAGCAATCTTCTACTGTAGCAGGTGAGGTCATTGTAAGACAGTGTGGCAAACATCTGAATGAATAGCTTTTCATATACTATGTTTGACTCATGAGCCAGAGGGTAACATCTTGATTTTGTTTCATAAATAAAGGTAAAGGTCCTGTAGTTTTCAGACCCCTGTTAGAGCCTGCTGCCATTTAGGTATTGATAGAAAATAGTAAAATAAGCTGTGTAATTAGCCTGGTGTAGTAAGATGAAAGTTGACCAGCCAGGTAGGGTCCCTCCCTTTGAGTCATGGTCTTTTTCTTACTATCTATGCGAATATGGGAAAAACATGTCATTTTCTATCGTCATAGTCTCTTCATTTGTAAAATGAAGTGTTCAGTGATACTCAGTCGTAATTCCAGGCTTGTGATTGAATGGATTTTTAATGAAAAAATTAGTTTTTTAATCTCTGAAGAATGGCAGAGCGTGCTCTACTTGCTCTGGTTGCCAAAATGATCGCAGTATACAGAATTGGACAAATTAATTATGAACATGATAAGCATTTAAAGTAATGTGACTTTTCCTGTGTCTGGAATATTTTTAAATGAAACCATAGGCTAATGAATTGCCTTTTTTTTTTTTTAATTCAAGACACTATAGTTGTTTCCATTTATTGGCATTGGTGTAGATGGGAACTTTTCCTGATTTTTATTCCACTATTCTCTTGCTTCTCTTTTTCTTCTAGTAAAACAATATTTCTTTCCTAGATGTTCACATCTCTTTGTAATAGAGAGTAATTAAGTATTCAAAAACAAAATGTTACTTGATGCCAAGATCTCTTCAGAATATCCAACCCATATTTTAGTTGAAGTTGAAGGCTTATAAAAATTCCCTTTTAACACTCCACATACAACACTAAAATATTAATGCTGACCATAATGTGACTATATTAGTTTTAGTAGGAATACTTTTAAATGCTAAGTAATTAGCCTTGCAAATAATTGCGAAAACCCAATACCATATCAATTAGAATTTGATAATTTTGTAACCGTTATTCCTGTTGTAAGTGCATACTCAGGTGACTGGAAGTATTTTTGGACTATTATTTTTAGTGAAAAACACACCTGTCTCAGGATATTTATAACTTTATCTGGGAATTATGTGTTGCTAATAACAGTATATATCTTTAATACTTACATAGTTCAAATTATATCAAGGTAATTAGAGCCTTTCTGAAGTTAGGGTGAAAAAAGACTTTATTTGCCTGAGGGGACAGACGGAACAGTTTAGGAGAATGAGTCATTTATGCAATTATATAACATTTTGGAAACATTCATCCTCACCATTTGAATTTCGCTTTTAGAAGACTGCTTTTCTCATACTATCAGATTAGAATACTACCCACTTCCCTCTGTCATTCTTTTCTATGAAATTATCTTTTTTTAAAAACATTTTAAAAATAAGTAATGATTACATTAAATTTTGCAAATTTAAAAAATAATTGGTCTGTTTTATTTAAAATAATTAAGATAAAATAATTTTTAAAGCATAATTTTATGAAAGTATTATCACCTCCAAATTGTATCTTGCAAATTGTTTCTTAGTATCACTCCTATATATTCTGGATGAGAAGCAAAACAAAACAAAACAATGCTAAAAATGAGGGAAATATAATCTGTAATGAAACAAGAAGATATTGGCGGGGGAAACGGCAGGTGGGAACAGCAGATGAACACGTACATACAATTTAAAGCTAATCCAAAAATCTCATTACAGTCTATAATAACAATCTCTAGAAATACAACAGTTGCTAAAAATTGTTAATGATTGCCGGCAATAGCCAAATTAAAAAATGCAATTTTCCCTTTTGCTAGTACCCTTTCCACACATATACTATAATTAGCAATAAAATTGAAGATAACAGAAACAAGAAAAGAAGTTACCTTGGAAAATGTGCTAAGTGAATCACCATTTTCTAACAACTGTTTACTGGACATTATTTGTTATGTGGTTGTATGGCAACACTTTTCCCTTGCCTTCCTGTAGGTTATGCACTGTGTTGTATTTGTCTTGGGCAAAACATCTGGCATCTGATAAGAATTCTAAACAGCAAATGATAACATGGCAATTTTATTATCTATATATCTTAATAGCCTTAGAAAATAGCAAATAACACCATTTCTTTTTCCCAGAGAAGGAAGAGAAGTGCAGATAAAAGCAGCTTATGGGATTGAGATACATAGGATGGTCACAGAATCTTTTCTAAATAAATAGCCTTTTAAGGAGTTGACAATCTTAGGAAAAGAAAATAAGAGTTCCAGTGAGGAAACTGAATTTGTTTTTCAGCACTGACTATGTGAATATATATCCTTGAGGAAGTTACTGAAAACATCCTTGTGCATATTACCAGTAAAAATGAGGACAGGATTAAATGATCTCAAAACTCCTTTTCAATTCAGGTAGCCCGTGAAATAATCAGGGTACCTAAGACATACATAGCACTTAGGATGTGTCAGATCCTGTGGGACATTATCACTTCAAGAGCTTTACATGGATTGTATAATTGTCAAACAACCCTGTGAAGCATGTACGAATATTAGTTGTATTTTATGAGGAGTGAAGCTTAGGGATTTAAGTTTCTTAAAGAATGTCACATGTCTGGGAGCAGCAGAGTTGCATTTTTAAAGTTCTGACCCCAGAGTCTACCAGCCTAAGGGCCATGCTCTGCATTCTACACCCAATATTATTCATAAGCTAGTCAAGACTTAGGAAGTCACAGTGCATGAAACCTGTCTTCTTTCCAATTTTACCTATCGTAAGTAGGTGGTTATTTGCTCATCAGCCTGGTTAGTGCTACAGTGAAACACACTTCCACTTTGGTTAGCATTTTCTGTCTGTTCTCACTCTTTAACTATAATCAAGAAAGTGGCACATCTTCCAATGGAATATTTCTACTGAATATTTTCCAGAGACTGCCCATGCAGTCATTGAACATGGATCAGAGAGAAGTTTCATGGAAATTATAAATGAAGAGTCAAGGGAGAGTCTTTTGTAGCAAAATTATAGGAGTGTCTCCTTAGGTCAAAGTCAAAGTAAGGATGAATTAACTCCCAAAGCAATTTTGAAAAGGTGAAATTCAATGATATTGCAGTTGTTGGGCCAGGTGTTAAAATGTTATTGGGTGTTAATTTAATTTTCATCCTGTCAACACTCATCTGAACTGTAACAGCTGCTAAACACAGTTCCACAAGAGCAAACCATCCTCACAGAGGAAGCAGATGCCTAATCAATAGGGCCGATAGAAATATATGGCTCAGCTAAGCGTCACACACAAGGCGGGGTGGGGGTGGGGGGCAGGGAGGGCAGTGAATCCCATAAGGCTCTGCCGTACCTGAAAGAAAACAGCTTTAAAAATAGTGAGGCTTATTCGAGCAGTAAGAACAGGAGACTGAAAGTCGTGGGATGGCTTCCTATTGACTTTTTCTTTTTTTCGATGACCTTGGATTAGAAAATGACTTGGTTTCTCTGTCCTCCTGAGCTTTTAGACATATCGAGGATGTTGTTTGAAGTGTACTGCTATCTTTACTGCTATTATCATCTAACATGATTTGCACAGTTCAGAATAAAAATCTACTGTTTCTTAAGAAAAACTACCTTCCTTTAAGTTCTAACATGAAAGAGATAATAAGAATGATATAGTAGTATTTAATAGCTGTTCTTCATTGCATCCTTGGGTAGATAGGAATAGATGACTTATGATTGGGAAAAGCATTTTGGATTTGAATAATATCTTGACTACTATAATTACTAACATTGTAGCACATGTAATTTTACCTTCTGGAGATTTTCAAACAGAAGGGTAGATTACTATGTCCACACTAAATGTAATCTTACCTAACAGCTGTTGTTTGAGTATGTAACTTCTTAAGGTTGATTATGCTATTTATTTAATAATTTTAGGTAAGTTAATATGTCTCATTTAGAGTATCACCTTTGTTTGTGCATCTCAGACTTGGGTATAAATTCTGGGATTATGTAGTGGTATGCCAGAGATTCTCTAAACTCTCCTAAACAGGAGATTTAAGGTACCCTGGAACTTCAATATTATTAGGTTTAAGAATTTTATTTTAGATTTTATGTATTTATTTTTAGATAGAGAAGAAAGGAGAGAAAAAGAGAGGGAGAGAAATATCAATGTGTGGTTGCCTTTCATGAGCCCCCAACTGGGGACCAGGCATGTGCCCTGACTAGGAGTCGAAACAGTGACCCTTTGGTTCACAGACCGGCACTCAATCCACTGAACGACACCAGCCAGGGCAGGTTTAAGAATGTTTTAAATAAGTGACAGCAATTAGGTTTAAAGGAGTAGAATGCAAATCTTACATGGATATTAAAATAATGCATGTTTCAAACAGTTTTAATGTTGAGACAGACATCTCTGGCTTATATAAACACACTTGGTAATTATTCTCCTCTTAGGTGATTATCAGGTGAAAGGTTCAGTATGGCTGCTTCTCTAGTATGTTTCCTGGAGGAGGTCTTCATTTTCCTGGGCTTGTTAAATGTCAAATAAAGCAAAGCAACACAAAAACAAAGAAACACCTGTCTTCTGCTTACATTTCACAGTGCCTATACTATTCTTTACCTTCTGCTCTCAAATCCTATAGAAAGTAAAAGCTTTAAGGAAGTATGCAATGGTGCTTATTTTATCCTATGTTGGGATAGTGATTGTGTCCTTACTGTAGAAAAAGAAAAATATTAGTTTTGAGGAAATAAAATAATTGTGGAGATGAATTATTATTGATGAGAATTGAAACATCTTCAGGGACACATTGAGAATTTTGTATCATGAAATTCTTATCTTAAGCAAAAATGCCAATAAGGTAGGTAAGAGGAATTGAGCCAAGCTTTTAATAGAACAATAATTTTGAAATGGCTTTTTGGAACTCTTAGTAGAAAAACAAAAGGTAAAAGCAGTGATCTTAGTAATGATCTGAAACTGAGGACAAGAGCCATTATTGGTTATGTTAGAATGACAACATACTAAATGGCTCCCATTTTGTGTTAGGTATTTGAAAAGCCTGAAATTTAGTACAGGCATATATTAGGAATGCTTCCTTTCCTTTCTCCTCTTCCCATTTTATCTTTCTTCCCCACTTCCCCTTTTTCCTACCAGTAGGAAATGAATGTAGATGGAACACTCGGATGAATGGATTTTGTGCAGTTTCAGTGAAGAAATACATACTTACAAGTTAAATCAGATTTCTCAGTGTGTTAACACATTATCAGAGTAATTTATAACCTGTATTCTTATGGCTATAAGTGAATTTCATCATCTAATTTATGTAAAATAGATAATAGATAAATGAATATTATTATTTCTTTACTTTCACTAATTACTAAATGAGATCAGCTAAATTTTGACTTTTAATGAAAGATTGATGTAGCTTTTGTGAGCCCTAGAAATCTTATTTCCTTATTTCATAACTGTAATATATATCTGTAATGATCATTAAAACTTTCATATCAAATTAGAGGGTATTTTTAGTGAAATAATCAGCCTTATAAAATTTATGAAAAAGATTTTAAAACAAAGTTAATATTTATATTGTTTTATTTTTTCTCTTTTAACTAGAAGTCTTTCTAAAGCAAAGCTGCTTACAGCTCTTCATTCTCCTTCCAATGACTTCAGTATAAAAATGAACAATTTCAGGTGCCACTTTATTTTGACCATGCTACCTTGTATCTAGTGGGGTTGTATAAGAGAATGAAGTAAAAACAAGAGACAGAGGAGAAGCTGGAGAGAATGCTAGCAAGATGTTCTGTGGAAACACCTGTGAGATTTAGATAACTTAAATTTTAATTGGTTGGTTCACATTTTATTCAGTAATGTAATGGGGAAGAGATCAACATCTGTGTCTTCACATATTATATATTATATAATATGGTTTTGAGCTTATGGTAAATTTTTTTGATATAACATTATAATATTATTACTCCCATTAGTGTTATCATACAAATAAATATTCATTGCCATTCATTGTCTTTCTTCCAGGGAACCTCAAAGAGTTCAAATACACCACTTAATAAATGTGTTAACCTATCTTTTAAGTCTCTGCTGAAGTTTTAGAGTAGCTTATCTTTCTTTTAGAATGGGGTAATGGGCTATTTGGTGTTTGTTGTCTTCCTCAGTGTACCTCTATGCTACTTACAGTACCTAGTACATGATGTGTCGAATTAAGTTAAGTAGAAATTCTCAAATACTCCTTTATATTTGAAACATTATCTACATTTCGTAGTTGGAGAAAAACAATACAAAGAGATTAAGATTTGCTCATAATTTCATGATCTCTTTAAATCTTTAGAATCCTCATTTACTGAATTTAATTATAATACTCTTCTTAAGGTAATACTATAAACTTTCAACTTAAATGTACCCAATGGCTAATGAAAGCTGAAAGCTAAGACATATATCTAAACACAAACCTAAAATTAAAAATGTTGGATCCTGCACTAATCCTTCTATGATATGTTTGAAAAAGTTACTCATATAAATATGAGATCTCTACAAAAGTTGTCTTTTGTTTCATAACTTTGAAAAACATGTACCAAAGTTGTTGTAAAGTATATTTCCAAGAGATGTAATACAATATGGTTGTTGAGATTTCCATAGTTTGATTTATTTTTTTTTTCAGAGCATTATCATTACATATGTGTCCTTTTTTTCACCCAAAATGGAAGCTCCATGGGAAGGATTTTTGTCTAGGTTGTTCACTGCTGAAAGCTGTCTTAAAACAGTGCCCGTAGCAGCACTGGTGCCCAGTTAGTGTTGAATAAGTAACAGTGAATAATCCATACTTGTGGGTGATTATCAGTGGCTCTTCAACAGCCTCAGGCTTGGTGAATTCTGTGGCCTAACTTAAGTGACTCTATTGTGAGCCTTGAACCATACTTTCTGGTAATTGGGGTGGCAGTATCAACATTCCTGTTTTGGCTTTGATTATTTATGTTTTTTGGTCCAAATGAATTAACTGTGAAATTATATTATGGCTAGACATTAATGTAGACTCTCCTACAACTGTTATTGTAGGATTTTAAGATTTTGTCATTTGTTGCTGCTTATAAAGAATGGTTTTTATAAGACAGACCAGTCAAAAATGAATCCTTACTAAGGTGTTAGGCTCAAGTTCAGAAATCAGTGCCAAGGTGGGCTTCTTGTGCCTCTGAGCCATCTCCTGGTGAGGTTTACCTCAGATGTGGGTGACTGAAATGATACAGATAAACCATACTGGAAATCTTAGTATAATGCATTAACCAATCTTGAGGAATGATCAAGTCTTTTGTAGAACAGAAGCACTCAATATAAATGAAAGAGCTTACTCTAAGCTATCATTGTTACTTATTAGTGTAATCTAATTCTGACTTCAGATTCCAAGCCTAAGTACTTTAGTCACCGGGGATCTTTTAATAGTCTCCAATGGCCCTCGGTTTTCCTAAAAATTAAGACTTTCTTTCCATGTACAGATGTTGATGATTTACTTTATTAGGTAGACCAAATGACTGCAGAATTAATTCCTATGTTTTAAAAGATAGAAACTATCACAAGAATAATACAGCTACAGCATGTTTCCAAGAAATGATTTGGAATAGATTCTGTTGAATAAAACATATTCATAGCATGTGACTGCTCTGTAAATTTTGGTGTATGGTATTAGAATCAGCGTTGGTTTATAGATGCAAGAAGGAAAAAAATAGTTCCTAGAGGGACACTAGGCTAAAAATAATTTATCGAAACTACCTTTGATTTCTAAAGACATTTCTGAGTTGCATTCAGAACATAGCCATTGATTACAAAGTGTGATTTGAGAAGGCAAAAGAGGCTGATTTTCCTGCAAACAAATTAAGAAATGCATATTGACTGCAGGGAACTATGACATCACTGAGTAAGTGAAAGCAATGGGACTTTAGGAAATCAATCAGCCGTCCAGTCACATTACATTTTTCCCATGCTTAGTTGCTGCACTCTTATGTGGGATATACATATTTTCAGCAGATATTAGCTTTTTGCTTTTATAGTAAACCTAGGTCAATAAAATGAATAGAGGGACAGGCTACAGGCTTTAACTCATCCATATTGCATATTTTCAAAACCCAGGGGGAAAAACCCCACAGAAATCCCTTGAAACCCTATGTAAATGTACATCCTTCTGAAGAAGTTTTGTCCCAGTGACCCATTTTTTCTCAGCAGTCCAGTGTGGGTGCCCTTTGGGAAGTTATGTCTCTCTCTAATCTGAGACCAATAATCAGCTTGCCACATTTAGTTTAGCCTTCTTGGGAATGAGAAAAAAAAAGGTATCTTTTCATTATATAAAACGACAATAGATCTGTTGTAGTCATTTCTACATGGAGCTGTATGCTGTAAAATCTCAACTTCATTCTTTCTTTTTCCTAAAATAATGCTAGGAAACTATTTGTAACGGTAAAAAAAAAATCAAATAGCATGATTAGTTGGATCTGAAGCATGTAATGATTCATTTGAGCATACATATCTGTTCTCAGAGCATTGTGGTACCAGACGCTACTTTTATGTTTTTTAAGATAATAAACCAGAGAGTTTATAGTTAACAGTTCACAATGCTTCAAATTTCTTATCTTAAACATGATGATATACACTTTTTTTCAGAAATCATTTCAAAAAATAATTTTAGAAGTTAAAACATATCCCCAAATATATCAAACTAGGCTATCTTAGTAATTGATAAAATAGGACTGAGATATGTAGTAAGTCAGGCTTAAGAATACCTGAGTTAAATTTAACTCAGGTTTCATTGAGTACTATGGGTAACACCCTGTGCCAGCCACACGAAAGAGTATCAAAATGCATTTGACACAGTTTTTATTCTCAAGATGATTTTGCACTAATGCTGTGTTCAATCAGCCTCATAAATCAGTGGTGGCACAGATTTGAGTTTATTTCTTACTAGAAAATGTCCATTTTCCTCTTATAACCTAGGACAATAAAAAATGTTTTAAAAATGTTTTATAAATGTTTTTAGTTTTTTATTTATAAGGGATATTAACAGTAACACATATTGTGGATTTTATAATTACAAAAGTAATTAATGTCAAGAGTAGAAAATGAGAATAGCATAGATTAGTTCAAAAAAGAAAACAAAAAGCATTTTGATTTTAGTAACGAACTATAGAAACGATCCCTGAAAGTAGTCTTAGCATTTTGATTTTATGAGCACTGCAATACAGAGGTAAGTCCTATGGGCTGCTGCTAGCAAAATGTGTTTCTAATATTTTTTTCAGTTTTGTTTACAGATTATGAAATATACTTATGCTGCAGCCTTTGTTCAAAATCTTAGCAATGACAGATACAAAAATAAACACACACACATATGTTGGTAAGCAGTGGACAAAAACTACGATAATTCAATTAAATGGGACCGTGAACACAGAGATGTACAGGAGGAGTCAGTTATGAAAGTCGGGAATTGTTCAAAGACAGTTCCTTAAACAAGATGGTGAAGAGCCCCCTCTGCTTCCATCCTTGGAGATTTATCTGCCTTTGGGGGGGAAGCCCTGAGCGCTTAGACCAGTGTTTTTCCTAAGAACAAGTATTTATAACTACTATATTTCCAGAGTATTTTCAAAACACAAATCATTATTACAATCTAAATACCATATTTGTAACTCCCTTAACACTTATTATAACTTAAAACTTATTATAAAAATGTTAGTGCCTAAAAAGTCACAGAAATCAGTACCTTTGTAATTGTTATAAATATTTAAATAGTTATTTCTCATTATTTTAAACAATGCTGTGTTGAACATCCTTATAGAAAAACCTTTAACTTAATTTACTTATCTTTTATCAATATATCCTTTAATAAATTTTAGTATCATTCTTTTAAGATTAACAAAAATAATATTGAGATTTTGAATAGATTTTCTTTAAACCTAGACTAAATTTAGAGAAAAATATTAAATTTAGAAACATTTAAACTTATCATGAATGTGCGGTGATATCGCTTACTTTATTCACATGTTTATTTTATTCAGTACTTTTGAAGTTTTCTTCATTTTAATCCTAGATATTTTGGATCAATTTTATGCATCAGGATTTTCATATTTTTCATTGTTATAATTTTTTCCATTTGCTAAGTTATAGTTTTATAGAAAATTTACTGTGTTTTGCATATATAACTGTCTTAATTCTCTAAAAATTTTTATTTTACTATATTGATTATAAGTCTTCATGTCTCAGAGTATCTTCTGCCCCCATCAGGCATCCTGGCTCAAGCCGTAGACATTTGCAATATCTGATTTTTAACCGCACTCCCTTCATCCTATTGACCCTGAGTGAAAACTGATACTCTTATCTGAAGGGCTGTTCCCTTGAGTGTATTTAAACCAGACCAATCTGTGTGTTTAATCTGAGTTCATCAGGAAGCATTAGCCTTGACTGGTTTGTTTTTCTACTCGCCCCCGCCCCCCCATCTCAGGACTTGATGCTATTGAGCTAACAACGATTCTCCCCAGAGAATCGCTGCCACAAGCCAGTTTCAAGTAACTCTACTACCATGCCTATAGAGACGTAACTGACCTTTTTTTCTTTTTAGTTTTACTTGAGGAACTGCTGCAATGAATTCTGTATTTGTTTAAAACTTTGAAGCTCTGTGAGGACAAAACAGTGACTAAAATCTCTATCGTGTTAGCGTGCTATTTATCATAGTTTCCATTCTTCATTGTTGAATTATGCAGTCCAGTTCTAAAGAATAAGAATCATTTATTGAAGACTCAGATGTTGGTATATAATAAATCCTCATTAATCATGATTGACAAACTTGAAATTCATGATAGTTCAGAAAAAATGTAGGCATATATTTATCTTTGCAAATACTGGAAAAATAGATTAGTAAGCATTTCAGTAGTGTGGATAATACTGGAAATATTATTAGACTATATTTCTTTTAAAATATTCTAGAATAACACATTACTCAGAAAATAAGGCTATCTTTTGAAGCTCTAACAAATTACGATCTATGAGACCCATCACAGTTTTTATAATAGTGCTTAATTACGTTGTGCTGTTAGTGTGTGGAATCCATCTCTAATCATAGTAAAAGTCTCATTCAAACATTGTTACTGTAATTCCGAGGTAGAGAAACCATTGTGTTATTATTCAAAACACATAGTTCTAGCTCTGCTTTTGAATACCTATGATGTATGATATCGAGTAAATAACTTACCTCTTCAGAGTCTAATTGCTTCTCTTAAATCTTAAATGAAAAAAAACGCTACTGTGCATACCTCACAGAGTTACTCATGAGAGTTGAATGAGTTTGAGTCTGAAGGCCACCTTGAAAATTATAAATCAACAAAATTCTAACTACTCATTACTATGTACTACATTACTTTTATTATAAATTCAAAAGATCATTTTGTCTCCAATTTTTGAATTCTGTATGGCAGGGAGCACAATGGCTTATGCTAACTTGTCTATAAAATCATAATTGTTATGGAACAGCTTTGATAATTGCCTTGGCAGCAATATTTGAATAATTCTCAGTTTCACTTAAATATTTGAATGGGTGGTTATTCAGGAATAAATACCACCGATATCTTGGAAAAATAATGAGTCCTCATTTATGCTCTCAAACCTTTTCTATTCTGTAAATTAAACACATCAATTATATTTAACAATAAATTCTGATAAGCCCATATTTACTGTTATAGCACAAATTTTCCATGTGACAGGTTTTAAATTTCTGATGCTACTTTCCCATATAAACAAAAGGAAAATCCTACATTAAGCAAACTCAAACTATATCCTTATAAGAAATTTATGACAGGGGAAAGGGAAGGGAAGGGTCATCAAGGAACATGCATAAAGGACCCATCAACAAAGCCAAATGGGGGAAGGACTAAGGGTGGGAGATGGGGGTGGGTGGGGCTGGGGAAAGTGGTGGCAGGAAAATGTTGACAAAAAAACATGGACCGAGGAGGCTGGGAGTAGTGTGGGAAATTAAGAAGCCAAAGAACTGGTGCATGCAGCCCATGGACATGGACTAAGAGGAGCAGGGTTAATGGGGTGGGGTGCAGGGTGGAGGGAATAAAGGGGGGAAAATAGGACAACTGTAATAGCATACTCAATAAAATATACAAAAAAAAGGAAATTTGTTGACAAATAATGTAAGGATTAATTCTTAGTAAATCTGTCATTGGATAAGTAATTAAGTTCAGAAAACTAACCTTATATTGTTGAAGACTAATGCTGAAAAAATGCAAAACATTAAATATCATGTCCTCGATTATTGAAGCACTATTCTTTCTCACTCCAGGTAGCTACACAAGAAGCACCCATTGTTTGGGGGAAGGTAGTCTCAAGAGAATATCAGAACAAAACCACAGGCCTAACATTCTTGCCTTTTACATTTTAAAGGCTACAACCACATTAGGGGAAAAAAAAATGCGTGATCACACGAAAGCCATTATTTCTTAGAACCTTTCTGAGCCTAGAGAAAGGTCTTTAGAGTGAAAGAAAGGAGTTTAGCAATCAAGATGCTAATATGGGTTTCTTATCCCTTTCTCTTTCACTTTAGATGATTCTAAACTATTGGGGACAAAATAGAAACCCCTAATAATTTTAGGGATCTACAATTAGGTAAAATCTGTGTCACCAAGGTTTTATGTGTCATTTTGGAAGAAGAGAATAGAAATGAAATGGCTAACTGGGTTCTTTGTGCATGGGACTTCCATCATGAAGAGCTGGTTTTTCTAAATGATGTTGGCATACATTTGTGAGTCAAAAAATTTGGAGGAGACTTGCATATGTGTCATGGATCCTATGGTGAGACCACATGAGAATTGGATACTTCATATGATGCCATTGTGAATATTTTAATTCCAGAAACTAAATTGGAGGGTCTACTTTATTGGATGTCTCTATAGGCAGATGGTGATGGAGGACAAGATACCACCATATCTCATGCCACCTCTCACCAAAATGACCTTGGATTTAGACATAATACCAGAAAGAAAGTGAAAGCTAGGAGGAATCTTTGAGTTTACCTTAAATTGGCAACATGATTTTTTTTCCTCCTGAGCAGAATGGAGTTAAGATTTAAAGACGATTGAGTGATATAAAATAAAGAAAATTACTGTTGCATACAGTTGAGTTGGAACATATTGTACCTACTACAGTAGTCATACTATTTTATAGAGACTATTTTTCCTAATATAGAATTCACCATAATAACTTATTTTAAATACCTAAAACATACAATAGAGAAAGATAAGGAAATTGGCAAATGGCAACACCTTAACAGGTTTTCCCCTTATTTTCCTTTGACACATGCTAAGTCCATGAGCAAGGGGAGCGGTGGTCCCACTTCTCTCCAGTGTCGTGTTCAGGAGCTCAGAAGGACACTTTATTTCCTCTCTGCCTTTTTATCCACTTGGTAATGGTTTGAGGACACTTGTCACTCTATCTCAGATAGGTAGAAAGAAACTTTGTTCTTAACATCCATTCTCAGTAATGATATTTTGGTTTTAGGTGGTGATGTTTTGGTGATAAAATCCTTTAACCAGTGATGACCCCTAAATCTCTCTCAGTGAGGTTAGAGAGGCAATCTAAAAGCTGGAGAAGTGGCTGCATTTTCATAGATGGCACACTGAAACATCCTGTATTATTTGGATAGAGATAATGGAAAAATTAGCAAGGTTTAATCATTATCTTCCATCCAGCAGCACTCCTAGATGCGGTCTTGGCGATAAAACCTTTTGTTATTAGACCTTCTTGGGTGCTGCCTTCTGCTTATTGCTTCTATATTTTATTTCATTGCTCGAGTATTCTGCTTCAGATTTAGGCAAGGATTATGGAGAAGATGATTCTCGGTGGTTTTATGTTGATAAATAGACTGAGCAAAGAAAATAGGTCCATAGAAAGTTCTTGGGTATATTAGAGCTGAGTTTATGTCTGGAACCCTCAAAAATAAAAAATAAAAAATTGAAGCCTTTGATCTTTCATTTTTAATTTTAAGCCGTCTTGAATGATGTCACAAGAGGCAGCCTGGGTTGGTCTTTTACTGCTCTTCGGTGTATTGTGCATTTCCTAATCTGGCTTTCATACCTCATTTTTCACTTAAATAAGACACAAAGATATCAATGCATTTAATCTTCAAATGGCAGGGTAGCATTCCCCTATTTCTTTGGTGCTTGTTTTATGTAACTCCGCATCTTAGGAAGGAATATATTGTAAGACCGGGAAACTGTATGACTTAATGAGGCAGATTCAATTCTTCAATTGAGATACTGAAGATTTTGGTCCACGTACTAGAAAACTCACCAGCCTGTTCACTTAATAAATACTGATTAAGTACATTCTGTGAAAATGGCATGAGCATGTAGAAGTAAAAAACATTAACTCTCTCTGTCTCTCTCTCTCTTTCTCAATATTCTAGTAGATTGAACAGACAGCAGGTAATAGGCTAAAAAACCCCAAAAGAGTACTGGTTTTTTTTTAACCAAAAACCAAAATTATGGTAAATACTATGAACAAACAAATAACCAAACCCCAAATCCAGGTGTTTGTTTCTGATAGAGTGCCTGTGTGGTTATTTCACAATGATGATCAGAGAATGTCCTTCTGAGAAGTTAGTATTTAATCTAAGCACTAAATAACAGGAAAGAGATAGGTAAATGAAGATTGTGTGAGAGAGTTTTGGAGGCAAAGGGAAATAGATGAATAGAAATTCCAGAGTGACAAACCCCTTTTGGATAAGAGTGATAGCAGAATAAGGGAAAATAGTTGTGAGAGTTACATGTGGGCTGATTCTGTAGGTGTCAGGGAAATTGGATTTTATTCAACAATGATGGAAACCTATGGTTAACACAAGAGCATAAAGTGACTTGTTTGTTCAAAAATACTACTCACTATGTTATCAGTGTACTATCGATGATAAAATAATACATCTAAAATTTGCTTAAAAACCATTTGGAAAGTGTTTGGCTGGAGCCAGTGGGGTTCATATGAAACAAGATTAGCCATGAGTTTGATACTTGCTAAAGTTAGTTACATGGAATTTGTTATACTATTACTTCTATATACATTTGAAAATTTTCATAATGCTAATGTTTAAAACTATGTAAAACCACCACCTTCTCCCCAGGTATAATAAGCAATATAGTGCCCAGATTAGGGTCTATAAATACTACCCCTCTCTAAAAGGAGTGTTAATAGGATAGGCTACTAGAGAATACTGACCAGAAATATAGACTGAATGATGGTGCCATCTATTGAGTCAAGAAAGACAAGTTAGTATGGCAGCTTGGAGAGGTGTAGTGTTCTGGATGGAATTATTTGTAGGAACTTTTCCTTTTTGCCCCTTGCCATCTTTTCCCAAGGTAAGATATACATCTTACTCCATTGCTTTGTGTTTGACCTAAGAATGGGTTTGGCCAACAGGGTTCAAACAGACTTGAAAGTTGCTGTGGTTGAGCAAAAGTTCTAAATGTGCTAGCATGTTTGAGTTTTGGTCCCTGTCTTCTGCCCTCCACCATGAGAATAGCATATGCCAGTGATTCTCTGATCTTCCAACCTGGGATCTGAGATGAGATGACACTGACCTGATTTTAGTCAAGTCCATCAAAGCTCCAGCTTTAGGTAGTAGGCACAGAAAGTAAATGTAACTGAGAACCACTCAGATATTACAGTTATTTGTTATCCCAGCAAGTCCACTGATATAATCAGGGATGGAGATACAAATGTGGAAGTCACCAGTGTGTCAATTATATTCAAAGCCATGGTACTCGATAAGATGATCTAAGGGAAATGATTCCCCCTCCTCTTTTTTAAAAATTTGAGAAATGTACTCACCAAAATAAGACAAAATTAGGCAAAACAAACAACCCTACAGAAATAAGAAGTTCTTGGAAATCTATGGCTAAAAGAGCATTTATTTATGTATTTATTTTCCGCAATGTTTAGGTTAGTTTAATTTCAAAAATTGGCAAGTAGATACTTTCACATTTAAAAAGTATTTTTTCTTGATACATGTGCAAATCAAACAAAATGTAAAATGTGCTACTTAAATTATATATACCATAAGACAGAAATTCCTGATAATTTAAAAAATTTTAAGCATGTATTTGAAATTGAGAAAATTATCATTTGAAATGAATTGATGTCTATGTGCCAAAAACTTTATCACCATATTTAAAACATAACAAATATGACTTTAGATTATATTTTTCTTGGTCTAAGTTTCTATTACATAATGTATTAGGCTTTGTTTTAATGAGATGAAATAAGGCATTTCTAAATCGATGATAAATGTCTTTAAAGTGTATATGAAGGTATACTGGTAAATTTGTTAAATTATTGTGGACACTTCACATTTCCAAAATAATATGTTTGATTTGTATTCGATATAGGGTAAGTGTTCTGCCATAAACTACTCAGTTCATCTCCATACCTATCCTTTCTTTTCTCAGCAGTTTCATGGCCATCTATATACACTTCTATTTTCCTTAATGCTGAAGGTACCGAATACCTCATAGTTAGAGTGGGGCAGTGGGCTTAGCAGAAAGCTGTTCTTGAACCAAACACATCTCTTTTCAATTTTCATGTTGTATTATTTTTTGAGTGGCTTTTCAATGGTGGTTTTAAATTTTATTATTATTAATTAGTATGTATTTGTAAGGCACTTGCCCCCCTTTTAATCATTTTTATAACAACTTTGGAGCTCCTTTTAGTTGCTCGGATCCATGCAGTTTATTGAAGCCCCAGACAGAATGTTGAAATGTAGCCTTACACTACTATAATCCATCCTATCTAAATTTATTTGACTAATGGTAGGGTTTGCCTCAATCTCTTGTTCTCACATAAGAATTTTATTATAAGTATTTCATTAAGGTTAGGATGGATTTTATGGTGACTTATGAATTGCATATTTTCATCTATTTAACTGGTTAACAATAAGAACAATAATTATAACTGCCATTTTATAGCACTTGCTGTGTTTTAGATATCATTGCGAAAACATTACATGACATATTTAATCCTTGTACAACCCTGTGAGGTAGATTTTGGTCATTTTCCCATTTAGTAGATGAAGGAACAGGTTAAATAATTTGCTCAATGTTATGCAGTTATTAAACTGTGGAGTCAGGATTTAAACTCTGCTTTGTCTAATGCTAAAGCCCGTATGCTTAACTCTATTATATATAGTCCCTGTTAGAGTAGGTTAACAGCACCATCAAACCACCTCCAAATCTCAGTATTTTAACAAGGTAAAAATTCTTGCCCATGTCACAGTTTAATCAGAGGAGTGGCATGCAACCTTGCAGGCTCTTTCTATCTAGAGTCTTTGTCCTTTCCTAGAAATGCAGTTTGTTGTGGCAGTCATGTGGCCATTAAATGTAAATGTATTAAAGTTAAGAAAAGTATAGCTTCTCAGCTGCAGTAGCCACATTTTAAGTGCTCAGTAGATACATTTGGCTAATAACTATTGGGGAGTGCAGATAGAGGACACTTTCGTCCCCACAAAAACGCTGCTGGACACCCTTTTCTAGGAGCTCTGGGTTTCTCTCTGGGATCTGTGCTCCGAGTCTCATGGATTGTCAGGGAGATTATTTATGAGCCAGGCTGAGGTCTAGTAATTACTTTGTTCCACTTTCCATTGGCCAGAACTCAAGACAAGTGGCTGTACTGAGTGCAAGGTAAACCGGTAAATGTGGTTGAGCTGTGTATTCAATAGCCAAAGGGGAATGACTGGTGAATAATCAACTAGGTTCTGCCTCAGTGTTGGTTATACATCTCTCTTTTTTGTAAGCATTTGCTGGGTACTTATTGTATACCAGTCTCTTAAACATCTGAAATGCATTATAAAACCCTCACGAGATGTCAGGGGAGATTAGATTATTGTTTAGATAATTGTCATTGCCCCTGGGCTTACCGCTGATGGGGAAGGAGTTTCCTTCCACATCTCCTTGATATTGGGCCTGGCATATGATTTGGTTTGGCCAATCAGATGTGAGCTAATGTGATACTATTGTGTAATATTTAAGAAGCAGCACATTTTACTGCTTAAAACCCTGGCAGCTTCAGAACTCCGCTGTAAGGAATCTTGCAACCAGGTAGTCACTGTACATCCAACCCAGGCCCCAGTATGAGACACATGGAACTGACCTGGATTTACTGCAGATAGACTTCCCTGTCCAACCTGTAAACCTGTAGACCTATGAGTGAGAAACTAATGCTTATTATTCTATGCCTATGTGATTTTTGTATTTTTTGCTATGCAGCAAAAGCTAAGACAGATTTTTGAAACAGAAACTATTGTGAAGAAACTGAGATCCAGAGTGGTTAAGTGTCCTGTGTCACACGGCTATTGAACAGAACTGGGATTCAAATTCAGGCTCTCTTATTCCATCCGATATACATATCTTTAACCATTATGCCAAGCTACCTCCAAATAGTGTTATTTTCAGGTACAAAGAAACATTATTTAGAAAATACCAGGGCTGCTTAATCATCTGTTATATATTTCAGCTATTAATAGTTTAATTTTCTCACTCCACTCTTAAGCTCTCCATATCTGTAAACTTAATTTGTATTGTGTGCCTGTACACATACATGCATGTGACAATGAACAACATTTTGATGTTTTCTAAAGAACATAATTTCTTCAGGGGGAATTGTTAGACTGTGATTTCCAACAATTTTCTCTTTTTGAAAGGTAATCTTAATGGATAACATTGTGGCAAAGCTGAATGGATACACTACAGGAAATCAGACAAATATTTCTCCAAGTCACGTTTGAACAATGATCTCAAAGAAGTGGCACCTTTTGGTAAGAACTCAAGAGAGATGCTTTTAAGAGTGCTAATTTTTCCATTTGTGCAAAAAGGCTTTGTTATTAGTTAAGCAGCACATGGCTGTGAAATGAGAGATGAGCTCTTGCTGAGCTTCCAAGAGTACTTGTGGACACTGAAAATATGAAAAATAAATAAATGAGCAAGATGCAAGGCAAACTTTTGGTTGACGAAGTATTAGAGTAGTTGTGAAGTGTTAGTGTATTTGAAAAGTTTTCGCTGTTGAACTAGTTGCACGGTTAGGATATTCAAAGATACTTCTCCAAAGAGGACATGCAGATGGGCAATAGGTATATGAAAAGACATGCAACGTCACTAATCATTAGAGAAATGCAAATTAAAACCACAATGAGATATCACTTCATACCTGTCAGAATGGCTATTACCAGATAATCAACAAATGTTAGCGAAGACATAGAGAAAAGCCTCGTGCACGGTTGGTGGGAATGCAGACTGATGCAGCCAATATGTAAAGCAGTATGGAGTTACCTCAAAAATTAAAAATGGACCTTGGCCAGTGGCTAAGTTGGTTGAAGCATCATCCTGTGCACCAAAACGTTGTGGGTTCGATTGCC